>VMDR010002115.1:0-100433 GCA_007922815.1 Macrotus californicus
CTTCTAATCTGCAGACTGTCCAATCCACCTACACTCTATTTTTAGGCATCTTATATTTAGAGAAATTTCAGTTAAAAAAAAAAAGCTAATATTTTAATTATTGCATTGGCACAAGCAGTTAATTTAAGTTATTTTATAAACCTTAAACAAATTAAAACACATAATTCAGACTAGAATTAGTCAATTAATTTAAATATTCCCTCAAGGAAGCTAAATATGTATATTACCAGAGCAGTAAGAACAATTAATAAGAAATGTGTCATTTACTTTCTTAGCCATTAAGATTAAAGCCATAAACTGCCATTAAAATCTGTAACTATTTCTTCCTGCAAGGTCCAAACAACATAAACATAATAATACTCCTGATACACTTTCATTGCCTTTAGCACAGAAATCTTTTATTTTCAGATGGCAGAAAAGTAAATGTGCAATCACAAATATCGGGTACTGATTCTTTAAAAACAACACTCTCGTGCACAGAAAAGCGCAATGGAAGAAGAGCGGAGCTTTCACGAAGCCGGTAGGCAAATATGTAGTCCTGTGGTCCTGTTCGTAAACCTGATACTATATTCATATGAGCCTAAGTCAAACTTTGAAATATAAAAGAAAATGAGAAACAAGGCCTGTTGAGCCTTACTCCTCATCTGTGTTCTGCATTGATCAAACGCCCTGGAAAATCATCTCAGCCCTAATATCTGTTTAACTCTTTTGTATCCGCTTTGGAAGGTTGCACCTTGGCTCTCAAATACATATGATATTATTACGTCTTGCATCTGAAGTGTCTTCAGAACAGCAGCAGCAACTGGGAGCTTTTGAGATGGTCAGAATGAGCATCCCACCCCAGACCCACTGAATCAGACTCTGCCTTTGAACCAGCCCCTGGGTGACTCCTAAGCAGAACAGTGTGGAGAGTGCCGTCTCCTCTCCAAGGGCTCTGTCTGCATGACTTTGGCCACAGATGCAGACCTTAATTCCTCTACTTACTCCTTTTTTATTCCCTCCCTCTTTTATTAATGTTTAATTTCTAATGAAAAACTGTGACATTTTATGCTTTGGTTAAATCATACTGCATTTCGGAAGAGCTATGATTTATGCACAAATCTGCATCATCATTACCAAGAGAATGTTCTGAGGGATGCACTGGGCCCTTGAATGGAAAGGCTTTCCTGGCGGCAGCAGAGGGAGCACAAGAGCACTTTAATGAAGCAAGTGCACAGGCTGTCCAAACCGTAAGTGGTTTTAAACGGTAGTATATTTTTTCATTGGAAGTAGCCTCCTAGATAGTTCAGAATAAAACAAAAACAAGCAAACACAAAGAGCTCACCAGGTTATAACAATGAAGTGTCAAACAGGTTGGAAGTGAAATATGATATAGGTGTGCTTGTTTGGAGTTCTAGGGTTGAGTCCTTCAAAAAAAATGGTGGACCTCGAAAGTCATACTTGGAAAAGATGCCTCGGCTTTCCTCCAGTCAAAAATAAAAATAACCCTGTCACAATGGATGTAAACCATCCCATCGTGCTGTATGCCTTAAACTTCGAGAGTGATGTATGTAAATTATTTCTCAGTGAAATTTTTAAAAATTAAGATAACATACAGAAGGAGGCAACTCTAAGAGTAACTCCTATTTATTTTAAAATGTGGGAGTCAAGCCCTGGTCAGCTGGCTCAGTTGGTTGGAGTGGCCACCCACACACGAAAAGGCTGTCAGGTTGGATTTCGTCAGAACATGGCGGGGTGTGTACCAGAAGCAATGGATAGATGTTTCTCACATTGATCTTTTTCTCTTTCTCATTTTCTCTCTCTCTCTCTGCTTCTCCCCCTCTCTCTCCTCCTCTCCCTCCCTCCCCCCTTTCTTCTTTCTCTAAAATCAATAAACATATTCTTGGGTGAGGATTTAAAAAAAATGTTGGGGTCAATTAACCCATCACCATGTCTCATAAATTTATTTCTTTTGGATTTAGATATGTTGGTGAAAAAATGTTCTTCTCACCATTTTTTAAAATCCTCATCCAAGGATATATTTTTTTTACTGATTTTTTTAGAGAGAGAGGAAGGTGGGGGAGAGAGAGAGAGAGACAGAGACATCCATCATTTGCCTCAACTGGGAATCGAACCCCCAACCTTTTGGTGTACAGGCCGACGACACTCCAGCCAGCTGAGCCACCTGGCCAGAGCCTTCTCACCACCTTTAACTTCACAGTAATTTCAGGGTTTTATCCTTAATGTTTGCAGTGGTGAGGACTTACATTTCAATTATATCTATATAGTATTCTACACTTCTCACAGTCTCCCATATTACATCTTCAAACACTCCTATGAAGTGGACAAGACATGAGAAAGCCAAGCCTCAAAAAAGTTTTGGAACTGGCTTATATTTTCATAGCATGGAGTCATTTAATTGTTACAATAATCCAAAGAGGTGTTCAGAAAGGAGGGAAATCTTAGAGCACAGGTGGCAAACACAAGGCCTGTGGGCTGAATCCGGCCTTCCACCTTGTTTTATCTGGCCCGGCACCTTGTTTCTACCCAGCGGCAGAACCAAGCTCCTTGCCCCTAGTTGAGGAGTAGTTACATTTATACAGTCCTAAAGTTACCTTCGGCCCTTTGAAGGCACCCACAAGGCTGATGTGGCCCCTGGTGAAAATAAGTTTGACACCCCTGTCATAGATGTTAAAGACTTGGCAAGCATGTTCTTTACAGTTTTAAAGGTTTTTCAAAGTTACTAGATAGTGAATATTTAATAAATAAATTTTTAAATGAGATTTATGAATAGAGACTATGTCTTAATTCTCAACACGCTCTGTATGTAGTTATCATTTAACCAACAGCCTTTATGGTTTGACGTATTTCTCACTTATTTACCAGCATTTATTATGCATCTACAATAACTAGGTCTTAAGAATAGAAAGATGAGAAAGATGTCTTTGTCTTCAAGGAATTCACATCAAAACAAATATTAGCTTTTGAAAAATACTCATTTTTCCCGTGATCAAAAGGGAAAGATTCACAGGTGCTTGACCCAGCACCTCTCACGATCATTATATCAATCAGACTTTCAAATATGAGAGGCATTAAGAATTTGGGAGGTAGAAAAGTAACTAATTATCTGAACCATCTTTCTTGACTCTTCAGCAAACTTTGACCTCGAAACTAATATTAATATTTCAAATTTATACAACAAACAAAATGTAAAGTTGTAATGTGTATTTTATCTGAATGCCTTCTCTATCCAAAATTTTCAAAAAAGTCACATGAGTAAATTTAAGTGGTAAACACTTATTTATTTTTATCTTTTAAAAAAAAATGTTAAAAAGAACTTCCTCCTACGTGAAAGCAGGATTTGCCAAGTTTCTGTCTGGAGCAGTTTGTTATGGCTGTGTAATGAATCCCGGAAAGTTTTCATTTTTAATGGAAACACTGACGGACCTGTAACCATTCTATAACAAGGAGGGTGTTAGCCTACACATGTCATTTAAAAATCTGAGCAAATCATAGCATTGCTTGCAAAACAAATATACTTTCCTTAGGCTGCACCCTGAAATAAAGCTGGAGAGACAAGAAAAGAAAAGTCAACTAAAAACAAAAGTGAGAACCACTCACACAGTGGAGTCTGAGGTCAGCCTGCCACACCCAAACTGAAGAAACTGAGCTCTGCCCACGGCACAAGGACTCGTAAAGGACATGCTTCTGGGTCATCTCTCTTGACCTTACACCAGATCATGGCAGGACAGGCTTCTGGGGTATGGAAATGACATCACCAATAGTGCAGAGTGAAATTAAAATCATTGTATTTAAACGTCTGTCAACACTTTGTGATTTAACAGTACGCATTGGGCAGTTTTAAATGAGGGTCTGTCTACAATTAAAAACAAAAACTTGTGCCTTAGTGTGTGTGGGTCTGCACTATCTACTATGGCTACCAAGCACTTAAAATGTGGTTAGTCCAGATTGAGATACGTTGTAGCATAAAACATACTTCAGATTTTAAAATAATACACATATATATATACATATATACACATGTATATGTATCTTAATAATTTTTACATTGATTAAATGCTGGAGTGAAAGTATTCTGTATATATTAGGCTAAATGAAATACTGTTAAAGTTAATTTTACCTATTTCTTTTTACTTATTAATGTGGCTGCTATAAAATTTAACATTCCACATGTGGCAGGGCTGCATATTACATTTCTAATGGACAGTACAGGCACAGACAGTGGGGCTGGGGAGGTACAGGAATGAGCTCTAAGAACCCGCAACCAGAGCTCCCGGCATGGCTCTCCGCTACAGCGTATTAGATAACGTAATGCTCTCCCTCAGTTTTCCACCTTGCAGACATGGACCTCATCGCTGTTAGAGCACTCCCGGAGAGGGAGCTGTCTATCAGTGAAGGCATCATCCCTCATTGGGGGAACTGGAGGGAGCCTGCAGAATGCATTGGTTAGGCTCTTCTGTGACTCATTCTTTTTCCTGGGAAGCTGATAGAAAACGTATGCTCTGTTTTAGAAAGCACAAGCATTGTAGAGTTACCGTTCTTTTTGCTGCTTGAGGCTGAATGGTTTGGGGATGGTAGTCTTGTAACAGATGGCTTTGGGCATTGATAGTGAACATTTTATAATTGCTCTTTAATTATAAAACAAATCAAGGCCACCAAAAGGAAACCTGTTGTTTGTGTTTTTTTTTTTAAGAAAAAAAAAAAAAAACCTCTCTGTAATATATTTAGTTCAATAGGGCACACCGAAAGGAAATGAGATGATTTTTAACTGAAACAATCTCACAAGCAAGACCTAGATAAGTTTCATCAATGTAACTGTGATCAAGATTGAATGTAATGCAATGACCTAGGAAATATCAGAATTTATGGTCTTAATCACCTCAGGAACATAGCTTTTCTTACATAAAAAGAAAATGGATATTTTAAGACTTTGAGTTGAGTGTGTTGAATTTTGCTTGGTATTGGCCAGGAGCACTTGGAAATCTATTAAAAGCATTTCATTAACAACTTGGCATTTGGTTTCCTCAAAAGAAATACATTTTCCAAATTAAAATCAAAACCCAAAGCCACCATTGTTTGAACTTAAGGTAGTGGCAGTTGATGGGTTGTACATGTAAAGCTTGGAGTACCTTCAAAATAAGATCACTGGCAACAAACGGGCTAAAAAATAAACAAATAACACATCAACTTGTTAGGGAAGGATGGAAGTGAAGTTCTTTGTTAGTCTAGCTTCGTGACATTAAAATATACATATACGGAGCTATAAGCTCTCTCAGTTACTACATTTTTCTTGAGTCAGTATCAGCCAGGAGAGGCTGACCCCAGTGAGGATCAGGGTTTGAGAAAATTATTGTACAAGGAACTTACGAAGTTTACCCCAAAAGGAAGAGCTAGAGAAAGCTGCATTGGCGAAGTTTGCTTTTTAACGTAAATAATGGAAGAAACTGCCCAAGTCATTTCAGCGAGGGTTGTCAGGAGTTGGATATCTGCGGAGCCCCTTTGCATCGGGCCTCTCCAGATTTGACTGCTGGGGGTTGGGGGCGCTCTCGAGACTGACTTGCTATGTGCATGTGGCACAGACGTGAACTGATGGCTAGTACCACAGATGCTTTGTGACAGAGTGGAATAATGGCACTCAGACTTAAACTGTAAATTACAAACAATCCCTTTTTACGTACAAAATGAATGCACAGAATGGAAGACCCTGTCAGCTACAATGCCAGTAAATCAAACAGAAGAAGACAAATTGTTCACTCATACCACTACAGCCAAATTTTTATTCTGCTAACTGTACTGTCATGGAACAGCTTTTGTTTTTCTTTCTTCCTTCCTTCCTTCCTCCCTTCCTTCCTTCCTTCCTTCCTTCTTTCCTTCCTTCCTTCCCTCCTTCCTTCCTCTTTCTTCCTTTCTCTCTTTTTGCCACGTATAAAGAGGGGTTAATACATTGTAATTCTAATAAACGTGGGAGGCATCTGCTGCTTCCCCTCTGAAAGCCCATCAATCAGTTGCATGATCTGTCTCCCAAGCCCTCCCCCTACCTCTGGTTTAAAAGTTGTAACTTAAATACCAATAGTAAGAACATGTGACCCAGTCACTCCCAGAACTAGCTTTTTCTGCAGTCAATTTCATAATTACAACTCTCTGCCTCTCTGCTCAGCACTTCCTTCCCCTTCGCTGTCCTCTCTCCCCAACCCCCAGCAATGAATCATCCTGCATTTAAAAAGACTTAGATGACCCAGTTCGAACTTCACTGGCATCCTGTGCATTCTTATGCCAAAAAAGGGGAGTTGCTCTATGACAGAAACCTAGCCAGATCCTGATGCAGATCTCAGCGGCAACAAACTTGGGTGCCTATCTGGGAGGATCAGCAAGGAGTTAATTTTCCTAGATCACAGTGGTGATTCAGAATTGCATATCTCAGTTCACGATCAGGTTTTCAAGAACCCAGTACAGTGTACACAAAGAAATATATCAGAGAAAAAATGTTGGCAGATCTCCGGGTGCAATCAGGGCAGAGGAATTTATACCACATTCAGCCCTTTGATTTCTCCGGATCTGGCTGAGGGTAGGGTTTCCATATTTGTGCTTTGGCAAATGTGTGCAATAATTAACTCTTCCCTATGTATGTTCCTAGTGTTCTTCCAGGTTATCGTGTGATTATTTGTGCATTTATTAAAACCAAGAACATTTTGTCCCCTTCATTAATTTAATACTGTGTCTGAATAATACAGATTGAGTAAGTGATATGGGCCTTGCCTTTAGAGACTTTTCATCCTACTTAAGGAGGTAAAGCGTGAGTGTACTTTTGTATATGCTTTCTCTCTGTAGGGGAGGCCCTTTCCCCTCCCCCCACCTTTTCTTTGCAGGGCTATTTTATCTTCACACTCTGAGATCCAGCTCAAGCATCAACACTTCTGTGAAGGCTTTCCTGATTATCACAAGTTTGCGGCTCTGCCCAATGTATGAGTCAGAGAAGTGCTATTTTCTTATTCTTTTTATTTATACAATATTTTTTGAAAGTCTGACAGAAAAAAATTCAGGGCCATAAGCACAGATGGAGAGTATCCTAAGTGAGGGCGTATCTTATCCAAATACTTCCTGTTACTCCCAAACCCATGTGACCGCCCTTTACAATTGTTTATTGTTCCACCTCTGTGACTCCTCACACTGGTCAGTTCTTCATGTGGGTTCCCATTGCCCTCCGTGGTGAGTTAAAGTCTCTTCCCCAAAAAAGATACACTGAAGTCCTAACCCCAGTGTCTGTGAGTGTTACCTTGGTTGGAAATAGGGTTTTTGCTGATGCCATTAGTTACAATGAGGTCTTACTGGATTAGGGTGGCCTCTAAATCCAATATGACTGCTGTCCTCATAAGAAGAGGAAAAGACGCAGGGACACAGAGGAGACATGGGGAAGAAGAGAGAACAAGGCCTGGCTGATTCCTTGATTTTGGACTTCTAGCCATCAGAGCTGTGAGCATATAAATTTCTCTTGTTTTAAGCCTCCCAGCTTCAGGTAATTTGTTACAGCGTCCCTAGGAAACTATTAGACCCTCTTTTTGAGATCTGTAATTGTAGTGCTGAAAAAGAATCGTATTCTTTTTCTTTTTTTTATTTATGTGTATGGCCCTATCTCTTTCCTTTATAGACACACATAGGTAATCAGTTCCGGATACACGTTTGGTCTTTTACTCAGGATAATACCAATAAACAAAAGGTCCGGTGGAATGGGAAATTTATCAAGACAGCTTCAGAACTACCTCCCATCACCCCAGAAACATCTGGCTTCTGGCCCAGGCACGGAGGTTACTAGAGGTTTGAGCTGAGACTCCTGCCCTGGGCCTCAGCAAAAAGGTCTTCCTCAGGCCTCCCCAGCTCCCTCTGCTGGTTGCCAGGATGCACCAACAGCTTTCCTGTTGCTATTTCAGGGTGTGGGATGGAGGGGAGGAAGACTAAAAAACTAAACTCATTGTTTGGCATTGAGAAAATATAGCCAAAAGCTGCTTATTTTATTTCACTGTCCATTGTGGTTGTGAAAGTGTTTGTGAAAACCTCAGTTTTTCTGATTCTGACATTTCAAAGAACATACTCCATTGAGTTGATTGTTGGCTTAAGTTCTTTCAGGAGGTTTTACCCAGCAGGTAGCAGGAGGCCTTTCCCTCCGGCCCAGGGCACATATTCTCTCAGAGATGAGGTACCATACAGTTCTTGCATACAAATCTCACTAAATGGCTACTCCAACCTTTCGACTATTCAGGCGAGAAAGAATCTCATTCTTTCACAACCCACATCCAATCTGCCCCCAAATTCAGCTAGCTCGACCTTCAGAGTATATCCAGGACCTGACCACGCCTCACACCTTGGGCTGCTACCCTTGGAGCTAAACCTCCACTGTCCTTCATCAGGATTCTTGTACTAGCCTCCCAAATTGCCTCTCTGCTTCCATCATCACCAGCCCACACCACAGCCGATCATCTGTATCGGACTGTCCAATGGCTCTATTCTCCTGGAGTCAGAGCCAAAGTTGTCCCCAGGCCTACAAGGCCCCACACCACAAGACGCCCTCGGTTTTTCAGATTCCGGCTCTCACTACTCTTCTTCCTGCTCCCATATTTCCAGCCTCACTGTTCCTCCTAGCTGTTCCTCAAACAAGCCAGGCACTCCCTTGCCTCAGGGCTTTTCTGCTTGCTGATCCCTCTGGCTTGGAATGCTTTTCCAAGTAGAGGGGTCACTCTCTCACCTTCTTCAGCCTTTTTTTTTTTTTCTAAAAAAGATACAATCCACCCTACTTAAAAATGTACCCCTGGCTTTCCTGACCCATCTTGCCTTGCTCTATTATTTCATAAATATATTACCTTAGAACATTCTGTGTTACTTCCTTTTTTTTTTTATTGGGAGGAGACTTGCATTTCCTTCTCTATGTCAGGAGAGCAGAGATTTTGTCTTTCTTATGCACTGATAAACCCCAAGTACCAGAACAGCCCTTGGCACATGATGGATACCCACTAAAGATTCATCAACTGTTAAATGAATTCATAAATCAATAATGCTTTTCAGGACCTACTATGCGCAATGCCTTATAAGCCCTGATACAGTTATTGTCTCATTATAGGCTAATCCAAACGAATGCATCTTGTCCACAGTACGGCACATATTCTATTGACTTGATTGTTGACTGAACTGTATAACTATCAAAGCTGAGTTGGAATGAGCTGAATCTCACATTCAGGCTTAGATTTGTGAAGAATTTAAAAAAATTCAAAATCAAAGAGCATGTATGAAAGAATTTTGAGGAAAACAGAAAGTAGTACAGCTACAACTTTTAATAATCATGGTTTTTAAATGCTGCCATTTATCAGACTGATAGTCTATGCCAGGCAACACAATAAGAGTTTTGCACACGTCATCTCCTCTAATCCCCACAACGAGGTAATGAGGTAAAGATCACAATCCCCACTTCTGAGGTGATTAAACTGAGGCTTGATGTTTTCAGGACCAGGCAAAGGTTCAAGGTCACCCAGCACTGAGTATGCAGCTTGAGTATGTTTTAACAAGTCCTTACTTGAATGGAATAGGTCAGTTGGAGTCATAACACTGCATTATAATATTTGGGGTAAGGCATTGTGTTCATGCCAATTCCCTTTTTGAGTGAATAATACAATAGCCCAATAATTAAAGCTAGTGATTCTTATTAAGAGTTGAATATTCCTATATCAATTTAATGGTTTCAGATTAACCTAACTGGTTTCCTAACTACCAAAACTATACTCTAGCTTAGGACATTTTTTTTTTATCCATGCTACCACATGGCTGGAAATGACACTCACTTGAAGTCCGTGGTCACATTCCAAGGACCCTTTCCTCTTTGAAATCGTGGCTTCCACCTGGCACACCCCATTATGGTAAGGACTAAGTAGATGACAAAAGGCCACCATAAATCCCCAAGCCTAATTTAAGGACTTCCTCTCACTTAGCCTGGGCCTTACTCTCTTGTCCCAACCTAGAGCTTCCAAGAGTGCATTGTGACCACAACTCAAGTGTAGGATCTGAAGGTAACCTGACCACAAAAAGAAGCATAAAACGCTACAACCTTTTCGCAGACTCACTCCAATGTATCTTTGAGGGAATTGATCCTTGAAGCTGAAATAGTTCCAAAGTTGAACAGTCTAAGAAATTTGAGAGATGGGGAGGGAGACTTGCATTTCCAAAGATATGAACAGAACTCTGCTCTCTGAGGGTGGAAGAAGGAAGGAAGGAGACCCTATTTGTGGCTGCAGGAGATGAAAAGAAAAGAGCCTCACAAGGAAACTACCAACAGATGGTAAATACATTTTTAATTCTTCTGTCATACTGTGTGGACTTGTGCACATTTGTCCTGCTGTGTTAGGCTCCTGAAATAGCTACCCATGGAATTGCAGAACAGTTCTGCTGCAATTTGAGATTTAGGAAACCATGCTGGCTGACAAAACAGGAAGGGCTCATAGTAGGATGGAGTGGATTTGCTCCCGGTTTGCGGCTCCTCAACGTGGCATTTGCTGTAGTTCTTCGTGCAGGAAAATTCTCTCACATGTCAGGTCTCATTGATGAGACCTGCTATTTCAAATCATCCTCTGAGCTCCAGTTGGAATTATTAAATGCTGACGCTATCTATCTGACAACTGTCAAAGGTAAAAGGACTGCGATCCATTTACTTAGTGATCCTAAGTCCTCAGGAAGCGTCGCAAACATATATGGCAGCCTGGAGCTCCACACCAAACCAAGCCTTTCATGTACTTTTCGGTTTTGTTTTCATTTGTATTTATTGATTTTTAGAGAAAAAGGGAAACATCGATATCCTGGTCCACCTATTTATGCATTCATTGTTTGCTTTTTGTGTGTGCCCTGATTGGATATCAAACCTGCAACCTTGGCGTATCGGAACAACGCTCTGATCAACTGAGCTGTCCGGCCAGGGTGTTTTTGTTTTTAAAGTGTACAGTTCAATAGGTTTAATGTGTTCTCTGATTCATGCAACATCACCACAATAAACTTTCAAACACTTTTATTATTTCAAAAAGAAATCTATACATATTAGCAGTCACTCCTGATGACCTCATCTCACCCCAGCTCTAGGCAGCCACTAATTTACTTTCTAACTCTGGATTTGCCTAGTCTGGACGTTTTATAAAAATGGAGTCATACAACATGCGGTCTTTGGCGACAGGCTTCTTTCACCTAATTTTTTAAAATCATTTTTTATTTTTCAATTATACTTGGCATACAATATTATAGTAGTTTCAGGTACACACTCCAGCGATTAGACAATAATTATATAACCTACTAAGTGATGATCCTGATACATTTTGTACCCGTCTGATATCATACATAGTTCACGGAATATTACCAACTATATTTCCTGTGCTGTACTTTACATTCTCGTGGCTTTTCTGTAACAACCAATTGCACTTCTTAATTCCTTCACCTTTTTCACACATCCTCCCAAACCCCTTCTTGTCTGGAGACTGTTAAAATGTTCTCTGT
This sequence comes from Macrotus californicus, assembly GCA_007922815.1. Lineage (NCBI taxonomy): Eukaryota > Metazoa > Chordata > Mammalia > Chiroptera > Phyllostomidae > Macrotus > Macrotus californicus. Next base: position 11,518 of record VMDR010002115.1, read on the forward strand.
ATCTATGAGTCTGTTTCTGTTCTGCTTATTTGCTTATTTTGTTTTTAATATTTACTTGACAGACATATATTTGTTGACATTTTATTGTTCACATTCCCAATCATTTTTCCCTTTCTTCTTAAAGAAGACCCTTTAACATTTCATGTAATACTGGTTTGATGGTGATGAACTCCTTTAGCTTTCCTTGTCTGAGAAGCTCTTTATATGTCCTCTGATAGCTTTGCTAGGCAGAGTAATATTGGTTGTAGGTCCTTGCTTTGCATCACTTTGAATATTTCTAAGCAGTCCCTGCTGGCCTGTGTCACAGTCCCATCCAGCAGGACCGCGTGTTGTGGAATGCTTGTCCTATATCCCCGGACAAGTGACAAACAAATTCACACAGACTAAAGGAATCCTGTGGAGAAAAGGGATGTGTGTGGCTGATCTCTCAGAGAAAAAAAAGCCCTCACTTCTGCCTCGACAGGCTTTTATTGATACTCTAGGTACATTACATCCAGGATGGTTCTCATTAACTATGCATAGGTTCACTTTAGGTGGTTACCATAACAAAAGAAAGAAAGTTGCCAGTTGCTTCAAAGAGAAAGGTCATCTACAAATGTAAAGGAGAGAAGGCTGGGCTGTTTACATTCGTGCTTGGCAAGTCTAGCACAAGTCACAGTAAACTTCTGCTGTTTCCATCCCAGGTGAGGGAGTTTTGGCAAGAGCAAGTTTCAAAGCGGCCTAGGTACAATGCAGGCTTGATTCCCCATGGGAAACCTAACCACGGATGTCATCTGCACACCACGTGCATCTGGATTATGTTCAGAACCAGAGCTGAGTCACAGGCCACATCATACACGAATAGGTTCCCCATATGCCTGCAAAGTTTCTGTAAAGAAATCAGCTGACAGTCTTATGGAAGCTTCCTTTTAGGTAGCTAACTGCTTTTCTCTTGCTGCCTTTAAGATTCTCTCTTTATCTTTGACCCTTGGCATTTTAATTATGATGTGTCTTGGAGTGGACCTCTTTGGGTTCATCTTGTTTGGGACTCTCTGGGCTTCCTAGACTCATATGTCTATTTTGTTCACCAGGTTAGGGAAGTTTTCTGTCATTACTTTTATAAATAGGTTTTCAATTTCTTGCTCTCTCTCTTCTCCTTCCACCACCCCCATGATGTGAATGTTGGTATGCCTGAAGTTATCCCTGAGGTTCCTTACACTATCTGTCTTCATTTTGGGGGGAGGATTCTTTTTTTCTTTTTGCTGTTCTTTTTGCTTTTTTTTATATTCCAAATCACCGATTTGATTCTTGGCTTCAATTAATCTACAGTGGATTCACTGTAATTTATTCTTCATTTCAGTTAGTGTATGGTTCACTGCTGATTGGTTCTTTCTTTATGGTTTCTTTGTCTTTTTTCATGCTGTTGAAGTTCTCACTAAGTCCCTTAAAGTTCTCACTAAGTTACTTGAGCATCCTTATAAGCATTGTTTTGAACTCTGTATCTGGTAGTTTGCTTGCCTCCATTTCATTTAGTTCTTTTTCTGGAGGTTTCTCCTATTCTTTCATTTGGACCTGTTTCATTGTCTCCACATTTTGGTCACTTCCCTATATTGTTTCTGTGTATTAGGTACAGATGCTACATCTCCTGGATTTGGTAGAGTGGCCTTACATAGAGTGGCCAGTGGTGCAATCTCCCCAGTCACCCAAGCTGGGCGCTCCTAGGTGTGCCCCTCTGTGGGCTGCGTGCACTGTCTTGGAATAGTTGAGACTTGATTGCTGTTGGCATCACTGTGAGGGATTGACCCCTTGGCCAATCAGTTGTGAAGACTGACTATGACTACAGTGGAGGATCTGCCATGCAGGAATGGACTGTACAGAGCAGGACTTGTTTCTGTGGGACTTTAGTGCTGACTGAGTCCACCTCTTGAGTGTGTCCCTCAAAGAGATGGGAGGGTTTTAATCCAGCATGGTCTGAAGCTCTCTACTGGGTGCACTGACTCTGGGGCCTCCCAGGAGGTGCAAAGTCAGCCACTGCCTGTGACCTGCCCAGGTCCACCTGGCACAAACTACAGAGCAATCTTCAGATGGCTGCTACTTGTGTTGGGCTTAGAGGTGCCCAAGAGAGGCCAAGCTCTGAACTAAGGCCAACTGGTGCTACAGCTGGGTCTGGGACCACTTAGCAAGAGGTACAGGGTACACAGAGGCCAGTTGTTGCTTGTTTGAGAGATTTTAGGAGAGTCTGAAGCATGAGGGAAGAGAGGTCATTTATATGGAAAAGCCACTGGAAATGGCTTGAGTGGGCTCACAAGATGGGTGGGGCAGGATCTCATGGAATCACCTAGGGGGGAGGCGGGTGGAGAATAACTGTGTGAGCCAGGTTGATGGAGACCCAGATATGGTACCCACCTGCCAGCTCTGTGTGTGGTGGGGAGGGAGGAGGGTCTCAGAAAAAGGACAATGGCCTCTACCAAGACTTTGGCAGAAAACTGCCCTCTCAGCTCTCACCCTGATGCCAGACAATTCAGTTCTTCCCCATATGTCCCTGGTTCCTTTCAAGCTGCTACCCCAGTTCTAGAGCTCAGAGGGAGTGAGTCTGCGTAAGCCCATGCACAAGCTCTTTAGGAGGAACTGTCTGGGACTTCAGAGGCCCTCTGTCTCCTCAGCCTCAATCCCCACTGGTTTTTACGGCCAGAAGTTATAGGGACTTTTCTTTCTGAGTCTGGAATCCTGGGCTGGGAGACTTGGTGTGAGGCTGGGATGCCTAGCTCCTCAGGGTGGACCTCCACAACTGAGATATCCCTCCTAACTTTAAATTGTCACACGTAGGTGTGGAATCAGCCCATTCCACCTCTCCACTCCTACTACTAGTCTCGATGAAGCTTCTTCTTTAATTCCCTAGTTGTAGTTCTTTCATTCAGTTTTCAGGTGGTTCTGAATGATGGTTGTTTTACTGTTTACTTGTAATTTTGATGTGGTTGTGAGAGGATTTGAGTACTATATTTACCTATTCCACCATCTTAACTGGAAGTCTGTACTTTCTGTTTTGGCATAATGTTCCCATAGCACATCATCGGAATTCCAATGCCAGAAAAAAGACCACATTGATAATGGATTGCTGTAAAAAGAAGCTAAGGAGATAGGATGCTAAAGCACATTCAGATGACTATGCATCTGAGAGGTGTCCTGAGACTGGTACCAGGAATGAGTTATGTTCCTAAACCCCAACATCACCTCTCATTTCATCAGCAAGAAAGACAAAATGTTGATGAACAAGTAGATGTAGGATAATGAGCAGAGAGTGGTCTATCACTTAATCATAGTCTAGAAATATATCTTATATAACACTGTATTACTAGAACTGGAAGATCCTTAAAGAATCAAGTTCAATTTTTTTTTTTTCATTTTCTAGACAGGAATCTGGGCCAAAGATTTGCAGGAAATTGGCAGCAATTATACAACTAGTTGGTGGCAGATTCAGTACTGGAACCCAAGACATTGATTTCTCAATGTTTGCTCTATTTTAGTACTCGCAGGATGCAGGCATTTCTATGACAAGCAAGTCCAATTCTAGAAGACATTTCTCATGGTCATACTCATTCTTGAGTTCTTAAAGCAAGATGATGAAATCTGAGTGGCCTATGAATATTTGGGAAACCAGTTGAATTTTTTATAGGTAAGGTTCCAAGCTAAAATATATTTGTTAATTTCTGTTTTTAAACCCCTATGGACTGCATCTAATTATATAGCTATCACATGATTTGGCACAGCTGGGATCCTTTTTTCTCTTTTCAGGGAAGATTGGTAGATGGGGATTAAAAAGCACTGGCAGAAGAGAACAGGAAGCCTTACTCAATAATCCCATCTAGTGCCTTCTTGGTCTAAGAATTTGTCCTAGCCTCAACCGGAGAGAGGATTGCATAGGAAGATTTTTATCTTTTCGGTAAAAGAAAGTACACAAAAACACTTTAGCACTGCTCCACTTGAAATCTTGATTTTGCACAGTTTAAATTTCTATAAAAATGTTTTCTTGCTCAAAATGACTTACGCATTTATAGATCATTTTTCCAATGGGTACATATATAGTTCACTAATAAAAACTACAAGGGGGGACCCCCAGAAAACAAAACTTTTTTATAAAAAATTGTGTATTTATTCTATGTTTAACTTCAGTCACCTTCCAAGTCCTCTCCATTTGATGTAATACACCTATTGAGATGTTTTTTCCACTGCTCAAAACAGCTTTTGAACCTGTTGATTTTGATCCCTTTTAGTGCTTCTGCTATTTTTTGTTTCCCCTCTTCCACATCTGCAAACTGATTCCCTTTGAGGACTTTTTTCATCCAGGAAAACAAACAAAAAAAAGGCCCTTGGGGTGAGATCAGGTGAGTGGGGGTGGGGGAAGAGCACAGAGGTCCTGCCGTTTTTGATCAAAAACTACTGAACACTCAGAGGAGGTGTGGGCAGGTGTGCTTGTAAATCACCCATTATGAAACAGGCAAATGTGTTGAAAGAGTCTTAAAAAAAAATTCACTGAAGTGAATGCAGCCTGTCACAACAATGCCAGCTGGTGCACTGATTCAGATGGGTTCCTAGAACACTCACCTAGTGGGGGAAGCCTGTACTACAAGGGGCCGGTCCTCCAGAAGATAGTTCCCGTTTTTTTCCCCCTGGGGTGGGGGTGGGGGGGCCCTCCTTGTATTCTCAACTGCTATTTAAGAAATGTTATTTTTTCTTTTCATTTTTTTAAAAAAAAGTTAACCCTTAAGTTCCTCAATAGCTAGTTTAACAATAAGATCTCCTACATTTTGCATTTGTATTCATTATTCTGATTTGTCATTTTGCACAAGATTTAAGCAAAGTTTCTTTGTTTAATCCTCACCCAAGGATATATGTTTAGTGATTTCAGAGAGACTGAAAGCTGGGGGAGGGAAGGAGAGAGAGAGAGAGAGAGAGAGAGAGAGAGAGAGATACACACACACATCACGTAGAGAGAAACGCTGATCTCTTTCCTCCTGCCTGCACACCCAATGGGGATCGAACCACAACCCAGGTATGTACCCTGCCCAAAGATCCAACCTGCAACCTTTCTGGTGTAGGAGACAATGCTCCAGCCAACTGAACCATCCAGCCAGGGCTTTAAGCAATGTTTTATTCTATTTTGTTAAAGATTTTATTTATTCATTTTTAGAGAGAGGGGAAGGGAGGGAGAGAGAGAGAAACATTAATGTGTGAGAGAAACATTGATTGGTTGCCTCTTGCACATGCCCCAATCAGGGACCAGCCGGCAACCCAGGCATGTGCGCTGACCTTGAATCAAGCCTGTGACCTTTCGCTTTGCAGGACAACACCCAAGTGACTGAGCCACACAGTCAGGGCGTTTTGTTCTCTTTTTGTGGTGGAAAATTTTTTCCTGCTATGTTTAAACATGGCATTCTTTGTTTTGAGAATCAATGTGATCATTTTGAATACTCTTGCTAAATCTACTGTCTATCTCCATGGTCTACTTACATATCTGTGGGTCAGGGAGGGTAGAATTATCTTAAGTGAATTATTTTGAGGAGAGCAGTAATGAAGGCACACTTCAGGTTATTTCATTCTTGTGATCCAAATTTGATTATCAAGCTAATATCACTCGGGACATTTGAAGTTTTAATGACTAGGTCTGAAGGCCTAAAGAAAAAATGTTACGTTTACTACACATTCACATACAACCATTCAGAGTTCCCATCTGAGAGCCTGTTTGGTTGCTTTTTAAAAAATATTGATTGATAGTAAGATTCCATTTTAAGAGTTCAAGCTCAGTTGACACATTGCCCTTTAAAAAGCCCCAAAGCTAGATGTAAGCAATTTTTTTGTGTAGAAGAGTTTTAGCATTGCTTATTTGAAAGAGTTAAAAATATAAGCTATTGATTTTACCTTTCCTTTAGGAGGACAGCGTTAGGATTTTCCCCCTGGAAAGTTTTGAGGCTATGATTCATGCTAAAAGTACCCTGTTCCACTATGACCAACACAGGTTTGGAGCTATCCCTGCTTCTAGGTCAAGGGCTCTCCCCGTGGCCAGATGCCAGTTTTATCCCTGGACTCTTATGATCCTCGGAAAGAAATCAACTTCACAGTAACATCCTGTGGCTGCTGTGTTTTACATAAAAGTGTGCAGCCTGGGGATGGGATGCTATTTAGCATTTTAGGTGGACAAGAAATGAATGCAAACTACCATTACCACCGAGAAGCAATTCCAAGTGGAGCCATCACTCCAGAAATCAGGGAAGCAGCCTGGCACACCACCTGCACTCTTCCCATAGCCTCTCTAGCTCAAAAGCTTATTATCTGCATGGAAACAACAAAAATACAAATGCCTGGAAAGTGTTCTAATCCGTACGTGGCATAGGTCAATACGTCCCATATTGAAAAGGTGTTGAGCAAGTCAGCTCCCTGAGCCCAATATTTCTTCCTGTGGCAAGAAAAAAAAAAATGGACAAATTACTACTACACACAGCAACACAAATGAATTTCATAGTGTTCAAAACTAAAAAAGAGGCCAGACACAAAATAATGTATACTATATTGTTCTATTTGTATAAAGTCCAAAAACACACAGAGCGACTTTATCGTGTTAGAACTAAGAATAACAGTTTACCTCTGATGAACAGGGAGGGGATTATGATGAGAAGGAGGCATGAAGGTGGCTAGGGTGCTAAAAAGTTCTATCTTCTACCCTGGCTGGTGTGATGCAGGTGGTTGGAGCATCACCTCATAACCAAAAGGTTGTGGGTTCGATTCCCACTCAGAGCTTATGCCTAAATTGCAGGTTGATCCCCAGACCAGGTGCCCATGATCCCAGGTCCTGACGGGTAGGGGAAGCAACTGACTGATGCTTCTCTCTTGCATTGATATTTCCTTCTTTCCCTTCCTCTTTTCTTTCCCCTCTCTCTAAAAGCAATGAAAAAATGTCCTCGGGTGAGAATAAGAAATAAAGAGAAAGAAAGAAAGTTCCATTTCCTGACCTGGATAGTGGATATATATATGTGTTCACTTTGTGATAATACATTAAACCATATAGCTATGATCTGTGTGCTTTAACTACAAGAATTATTTACTTCTTATAAACTTTTAAATAACAATTTAAAAGTTTAAAAATAATATCCCCACTGGGAAAGACAATTTTAAGAAATGTTAGAGTAGCATTTTGCCTAATTCAAACAGCAGATATTATAGGGAAAAACAGAAAATTCAGATAAACTAAAGAAAAAAACACTACACAAAACTCCAGGTAGGACAATGAAATCCTCCTATGCCGCTACAGGGGGTGTGAATGGCTACTACTGTTCTTGGGTAGCTGTTTGGCATTACCTATGAAAGTTAAAGATATGTATATCTGGTGATCCAGATTTCCACCCTGGGTACATATCCAACAGAAATATGTGAATGTGAACATGAGAAGAATAGCAACTCTCTTCATAATAGCTCCAAAGTGGAAAGAAGCCAAACTGCCCATCACAGCAAGGTCAATATTTAAGTGTGGTATATGCAGCCTTGGAATACATACAATATTGAAAATGAATGAGCCATGGTACCCTCAGCAACATGAATGAAATCGAGAAACTTAGTGCTGAGAGATAGATACCAAAGACATAATGTCATACACTCCGATTAACTTACAGTTCAAAGAACTCAGGAAAAGTTATTGACGCAAAATTTGATGCAGGTTCATTGCTCTGCTTGATCAGTCATTTTGAATGTGACATCCACACAGTACACATGCTCACTCAATGGCATCTACCACCCCCACTGACTAGTATAGTGAAGTCGTCATTGTTCACGCATATACATTCCAGTCCACTCTCCTTGGATGCCAGGTTACATCGATGTCGCGCAAACCATTCTTGTTATATTAACAATGGCTGGGCTTTTTCCAGACAGACCTTGTACTTAGGTGGTAAAACAAAAATAAAGAGTAATTATCCTAAAAGTAAGGGCAGCAGTAACCTCTTGGGGAGAGGGTGGGCCGTGATTGGGAGGTGAATGGAGGGCTTCTGGGCCATGCTCTATTTCTTGACCTAAGTAATAGTTACATGTTCGTAAAAATTTATTCAATTCTACTTTTATATGTCACACGCTTTGCAAATGTATGTCATACTTCACAATAAAAAGTTATAAGAAAATCACATGAAACCCAAATATTTGGATAGCCATTAATGAACAGATTGATATGTATACTGCCAGGCCTTCTTTAATGCAATATGTATATTTTGTCCATACTGCTCTGTGGCCTTTATTTATTTATTTTCCTTTAATAATATGACCTCCCAGAAGAATTCCTCTCTGTTTTTTTTTTTCCCATTTCCATTTAATTTTAACTAAGAGTAAATACCATACAAGCTTTCTGCCCCTCTGGAAGCCTAAAGCCATGGAGTGGCTTTCGGAAAATTAGGTTGCTTTAACCTAAGCTACATTGATTCATAAACCAATCTGCAGGATTTTTGCCATAGCTCATGGGAGACTTTCCTTCTCTGTTAATAAAGCTGCTGCTTCAAAAGAGAAAAGCCTTTCCCCACCTCTTCAGAGTGATGTCTTTTCAAAAGGAAAGGCCAGGCAATGAAGGAGAAAGGCGGGCTGGGGAGTGTGTTCAGAAGGCATGAGGTGGGGGAGGGAGTCATCCCAAAACTTGTTACAATGGGAGTCATGCTGTGCCCACTCTGAGCCCGGCCTAGGCAACATTATAGTCTAGGTGGGGTTTTTTTGTTTTGTTTTGATTTTTAACATCAAAGTAGGCCCATCGCTTTTTCCTGCTCCTGGAGCAGTACAAGTGTCCCTGTCTGTTCCTGCAGCACACTGTCTGTCCCTCACCCTAACCCGAACCACAAGCAACCTCTACAGCTCCCCGCCAGCTTTTTCCCCTTTTCATCATCATAAGTATTACGTGGCCCAAGGACCCTCTCATGGCCATCCCAGCCTGGGTGCCAACCCCATGAGAACTCCATGGCGCCCTGGACGTACCACATCACAGCGTTTGTTGCCCTATTCTGAAATTGCCTATTTTCTTGTCCACAAACATTCTGCTAATTTGTAAGTTTCCTGCATGCAAGGACAGTGTCTGCTTCGTCATCATAACTCTGGGGCTAGTACACAGTGGCACTCAATAAATGCGGTCATTGAATGAATGGAAAACAGGTGTGAAATGACACGGGACATGGAGAGAAGGGCTGTGATTTAAACTATGCTTTCCCAAACACCTCCGCCTGTGGAGCACCAAGGGCTCCCCTACTCCAGTCACACCAACGTGGGATGGCACAAAATTCTAAAATCTACAAGTGCTCCATTTCAAGCACGCACTAGTAATGGCAGTTTGCGTTTGTATGGTGTTTCATTTTGTTAAGCAGTCTCATGCATTCTCTTGTATAATTCCAACACATCCTCCAAGGTGAGCTGGTAAGCTATTAATATCATCATTTCGCAGGTTAGAAAACTGCCTGAAAGATAGTAATTAACTAGCCCCGCAATATATGACTAGTTTTTGGCGTAAGCCAGGAACTGGTGACCCCTTAGTGCAAAAAGTGGAAACACGCTCAGTGTACACTATATGCAGATATATTTTCAAGGAACAGAAACATAAAATAAATATGTGACACCATTCTGAGTTTTACAAGTATTTCAGTATACATTTTCTTTTTTAAACAACATTTATTTTTTAGCTCTACTTTTTGTCATGAAACTAGTACATAGTTGATGTACAAAATCAAAAAAGCACAAATAAAATCAAAATCACTTATGATCACATTAAATAGAACTGTCTATTGTTACACCATTTTAATAACTCTAACTGCATATGAAGTCAAGCTCTTGTACAGTGAAAGTTTCCCTCCCACACTCTATTCTTTTTCTTTTTCCACTCGATTCTTTATCTCTAACATTTTCTTAGCTATTCTTGGCCATTTGCTCTTTTATTCAAATTTTAGAACTGGAATAAAACTTTATTGGGATTTTTATTGGATTCGCATGGATTATTATAGATTAAGTAAAATTAAAAGTTTTACTATATTTGTTCCTCTCTTTCACCAAAAGTCCATTTTGCCATTGATTTATGCCTATTTTAATGTCTCTTAAAATATGGACTGTTTCAGGGATGTGTGTGTCATCTTTGGGCAGCGGCTGTGACAGGCTTCTCTGTATCATTTCAGTTTTAGCGTGTGTGCTGCCGCAGCGAGCACTCGGAAGGCACGTCTTACTATTGGAGTCTATCAGAAAGGACAGGTAAGAGGTCCCATGTTCTTTATGCTCTTTATGAGACAGAAACTGACAAAGACATTAAACTGGACCAATTGTACCTATCACACGTAAAACAACTAAGTTGTGTGACTGACAATTAGGGAAAATGGATCTGGCTTTTGCTATTTTGTCCTTTCTATTACCTGAACAAAAGATTGTTTTCTACTGATGGTCTTGACAGAGGAAATGCAGTAGGACAAAGGGGCTGTGAAGATAGGAAAAGGAGAAGGAAAAGGAAATGGAAGAGGGGAGAAGGTGGTCGGGCCTGTTGATGAGGAGGGCTGGGTTCCCTGAGCAGGTGAAATGGGTGGAGAGCAGTGGGGTGGAGAAAAAAGAATGACAGCAGTTTGGATTTCTGTTTGAAAACCAGCAGCATGGCTCGGGAGCTTGTTAGGAAGTCAGAATCTTAGCCCCAGCTCAGACTTGCCCAATCACAATCTGCGTTTGAACTAGATCCCTGGTAATTCCTATGCATGTTCAAGTTCCAGAAACTCTTAGTAGCTCCCAGTCAGTCTGAGCCATCCTAATCCAGTCATCAACCTTAGACCTATTAATAGATGAAACTGGGTTGGTTGCCTAGAGACCCGGAAATCTGGTTCCTACTGGAGACTCTGAGCCTCAGTGTTCTCTTACCACTTTGACCAAAGCCTTACTGCTCCAGTCGGCCTCAGTTTCTCTGCTCAGCACTTCAGTTCTCTGCAGGGGTTGGATCCTTGCCAAAAACTGCAGTTTCCCCAGCACAGGTCCTGATGCTGTGCCAAACTCCTGCTCTCCCCTTCCCTTGGGAGGCAGGATGTGATTTCTGACTCCCTTCTCAGCTTCTGGCTGGGGCCCTGCTGTGACTGAACTGATCACCTGGAACCATGCCTGATTTTGAATATTGTCAGTTGGACTTCTTCCAGAACTGTGTTCTGCTGGCAGATAGGACTCGCTCAGACATCCAACTAGCCTGGCCCAATCTGAGCTAGTCATGTCCTTTGACCACTGCGCACTGGCCTGCCTTGCTGTCTCCTGGGGATGGGCCAGCTTCTGAACACGGGCTCTGTCCCCTCTGGATATTGGTTTCTTCCCCCTTCCCATGGCCTATACTGACGTGGTCCCAGCCTGCCTGTCCCCAGATGTCTTCCACAAAAGAGGAGGAGGCCAGCAGAGACCAAGGAAGTAGACCTCAGACCCTTCTCCCTCTTTATATCCATGACACTAGGGCTCCTTGGGCCTGCTTCAGTGTGGACCCTGAAATGCCATACCTTGCCCATGGAACCCTTTATGTAAAAGGAATTCTGAAAGTTCTGGAAGCCTATTGAGTGCAAAAAGGTGAGTGGTTTTACATATCTTATACTTTTGGTCCCTTTTCTAAGGCAGAAAAAAGTATTTCTTGTTGCCTGAGTTATTGTATAAAAGCAAGCCAATCCGTGTAGAAGCTCAATAATTTCTCCGGTGCCCATAAGACCACTTCACTTTAACCAATGATATTTACCCCCTGCCATGCTCAGTTTATGGTGGAATGTTATATGGAGTTTATCACACCCGCTACTAGTGTTCCAACCCAGCACAAAGTGGCATGAAGGTCAGTGCAGTCAGCTATGGACAGTTTTGAAACAGACACTGTTCTTCGTCAATTAATAATAAGTACTGACTGTATCTCTAAGACCATTGCATCATTTCTGTTCCTAAGAACTATTCTTATGATGATAAAAAAAAAGAAGCGAGCAAGCAGTGTGGCAGCACCCACAGTAACTAAGTAATAGTGTGGGTGTTGTTTCATTATTTACATACATAACACTTTCACAAGAATCCAAATGTCTTACAAAAGAAAATACAAATTGCAATAGAGATGTGGTAACACATAAAGGAAACAATTATCCAAAGGAAGACTTAAATTTGGCACAAGTTGCACAGAGAGAAGGGATTGGTATCCACTAACTCCATTTGCACATGCAAAGGAAGGTACATGTGTGCCACATTCAGAAAAGAAGTTACACGTCAAACAGAGGGGAAAGTAGTCATAAACAATGCCTTCAATCATTTGGAATAAGAAGTACATGCTATTTCGTGAAGTCACTCCAAATTTCTAAAGTTGCATGGCGATCTCATTGAATTAGCAGGGATGGATAAATACACGATTTTCCAAAAGGCACACTTGGCCCAGCAAAATCAAAGGTTCTAGGAAGAAGTGATTCAGGACTAGAAAGAGTACATGGATAGGATATAGAACATATGCAAGCATTAACTATTCATGGCACCTTTCTAAAGGTCCACATTTTCTCAGCATAAACTTTAGTTGATAATTCATGAAGAAACCATACTTGTAAAAGACCAGTTTTGATGAATATCACGATGGTGCTCCTTCAGTTCCTTTCAGTTTTATGCCTGCTGTTCTGTCAGTACTTGAACAAGGTTCCAACCCACCACTTGAATTTTTGGAAAAAGGGAAACCCAGTCGAGGGGGAAAATACTCCCAGGAAAATTTTCTGAAATGTTGCAGAAGCTTAAAAATGGATAATTATATACAGCATCACATCCCTTCTAGTGCTATTATAACTTCAGTATGTGTAGTTGTAGTCAAACCACTCAAAATTATGTCATTTGTCTTCCTTGCATCCCTTTTGTTTTCATCAGTCACATTGCAAAATCAACAAAGACTACATCATCCCGCTGAGGATTCAGCTGTGGAAAAGCATCCACTCGTTCATCTCTAGGGTAGCTATTATTAGCTTTCTTTGATTCTCTCACATGATACATGCCCATGCTTATTAAGCTGTTTGTTATCTTACTCTATGAATATGACTATCGCTATGCAGTGCACTCCAGCGAAACACAGGGGTCCCCATTTCCATAGGTCTTTCCAAAATTAATGTAATCTCTTTCTCTCTCTTTCTTTTTTGAAAAATTACTCGGGAAAAAACATGTTAACATCATATTTGCGCTGATACTGAAACTTTCTACAGAAAATTTCACAGTACATGTACTGGATTACACAGCGTGTCCTGCCAAATCCATGTTCATCCAGCACCTGTGAATATCCCTTTATTTGGAAATAGAGTCTCTGCAGATGTAATCAAGTTAAGATGATGTCATACTGATTAGAGTGGGCCCTTAAACCAGTGACTGATCTCCTGATAAGAAGACCGTGCAGAGACACTTCCAGGGAGATTATTTGTGAAGACAGAGGCAAAAACTGAAGCGATGCAATGACAAACCGAGGAATGCCAAGGGTTGTCAGTAAGCACCAGAAGAGGGGACAGAGACTTAGCATAGATTCTATCTCAGAGCCTCTGGAGGGGTGTAGCCCTGCTGACCCCTTCATTTTGGACTTCCAGCCTGAAGATCTAGGAGATCTAAATGAGTGTTGTTTAGTCCACCCAGTTTGTGGTATTTTGCTATGGTGGTTCTAGGAAACAAGTGCAGTGCCCAATCTACAGATTATGAAAGTAAGTAAGTGCTTTAAATGATACAAAGGTGATATTAACTTGCCCTTATATAATGAAATTGGAAAAGGAAAAGGCTACTTGCTACAGTGACGTGGCAAGTGTAAGCCAAAGGTGTGATCAGAAATTGGTCATTCTAGCAGCACAAGGCAGGTGCAGCTGTAAAGGCATGTAAGCCTTAGCCAAAGCACTAAGACACAGATGTCACATTTTAAAGTGAGGTACGAGATCCTCACTTTGCAAGATGTAGAATGTGTTGTCAAAAGCTGATAACATGGCTTTTCAACCCCTTATATCAGTTAAAAGTACATTAAAAATGAGAATTAAAGATGCAAAGTGAGGATTGTTTTAGTACAGAGTAGACTGGGTGCTGCATGTCCCCACCCCCTCCCTGAGTCTATCAGGGCCAAAGAAAGTGTGAATGGTCCCCTTGGATCAGACACGGGCTACCCACAAGAGAAAGCAGGCATGAATTATCTTGTGTCCTAAGAGGGTCATCTGGGTGGGTGACCAGATGAACAAAAAAGCTGGAGTTGGTACCAGATTCCTGGAGTCTGAGGAGGAGTAAGTGGTCAGCCACGCAAAGATGTACTCTGTCTCCGGGGAAATGCAGGTGCGAGAAGGCCCACCCCGGGGAGTCTTCAAAGAACTCCTCGAACACCAGCAGAAGCGGTAACTATGAATACTTGTCAAGGCCTGAGCATTCTGATACCAGATCTTCACATGACTGCTAGACAAGTAAGAACTTCCCTGCTCCCCTTTCTTCCCGTCAGAAAGCTGAAAGGGGTGGGGTTGGGGAAAAGACAGAGCCCACAGGCTGCTCTCCTCATCAGCTGGAGATGTTTGTGGAAGCTGAGCTGGGGAGAGGAGAGGCCTACCTGTGGATGTGTTTACTGTGACATGAATCTGCACATGTGAATTGTCGACCAAAGAATATATTACCTGGAAGTGATCAGAAGAAGAAGTATTTGCTCTAAGTTTCACCCAAGGGCAGAGAAAGTGTCAATTCTGTGGAATACAGTTAAAGTGTTGCTTTATGATTGATCACCTCCTGTGAGTCATGCTTGTTCTATGTAATAGTTACATAACCATTTCTAAATGCAACTGAACAGAGTAGTTCTTAGTGCCTTCCTCACAGCTTTCCCGTATGAAGTCACTGTTTCTGTCTGAACTTTGGAAAGTTATGTGTCAAATGGTCCTCTCAGAGAATTTTGTCCTTTTTATTCATTGTTTATGAGCACTTATGAAATGTCTAAACTGAAAAGCACTACATGCTTGGCACACATTAGTTGCTCAATAAATGTTGGCTTAATGAAGAAATGAATGGGCAGTGAAGGGAAATCCTGATTGCTTAGACTCCTTGTAAATTCCTTTCTAGCAGACTAAGAAATATCCCAAGTTTGTGATTTCTGAGAAATTCTGACCAGACATTTATGGTCTCCTTCCTTGGAATTATAGAACCTTCACATTTGAAGGAAACTGAGGAGATTTAGTCCAATCCCTTCATGCTACAGCTGAAGGCCCAAAGAAGTGAAATAATTTAATTGTTTACCTTTTTGAACAGTGTCAGCACTAAGCCTGAAAACGCTGAGTTGACTTATTGAGAGTGACATTCTTTGGTTTCTGGGCTTCTTGTTAGCTTGACTTTGTTTGAGCGACAGCTCATACCCTCTTTATTAGTTTTCTCATCAGTAAGAGAAGTTGCACGAAATTGCTTTCCACTCCATAGACAAACATGAACTGCCTACTTGTGCTGAAAACTGCCCCACAGACTTGGAACAGAGAGCGGAGTAAAGGACCCGTAACTGCCTGCAAGGAGCTTATAGCCAAATGGGGGAGACGGACAAGTGAAAAACAACTCTGGCCAAGTGTGCTGAGTGCTATGATAGGGGTACACAGTGAGCTGTAGGGACATTTAGGAAAAGCGCCCAATTCAGCCTAAGGGTCATAGAAGGCTTGTTGGAAGAGCTGACATCTAAGTTGAGTTCTGAGAATGAGGAAAAATTAACAAGCACCGTGTGTTCAGCAAACCCTAAGTCCTGCACTGTGGAGGTATCACTGAGTGCGAGGGGGGAGGGAAGAGATCGAGCCAGAGAGATAAGCAGGAGCCCAGGCATGGAGGGATTTCCGTGCTATATTAAAGTGTGCAGACTTCACAGAAAGTCTATCAGAAACTACTGAAGTATCTCTTGCTAGGAAGTGATGTGGCCTGATTTCTGCCTCAGATATGTCAGTCTAGCTAGAGTATAGGGAATGGATTTGAGGGGTATAATGTAGGCAAAAAGGCCAGTTGGGAAACTGTTGAAATAATTCAGGCAAGAAAAAAATGTCAACAGGCATGAACAGGCAGAATAATTTCAGAGCAGTGTGCTATGGAGAACCTTGTGTACTCCCACCCCCAGTTCAAACAATGGAGTCCCAAGGCCCAGTGTGAGGATATTTGGTGATGGGGCCTCATGATGGGCTTAGCACTCGTGGAAGAAGAAACACCAGAGCTTTGCACTCTCTCTCCACCATGTCCTCACAATGAGAAGGCAGTCCTCTACAAGCCTGCAAGGGAGTCCTTACCAGAACCTGACCATGCTGACACTTTGATTTTAGACTTCTAGCCTTCAGAACTGTGGGAAAATAAATGTGTTTAAGCCACCTGGTCTGTGGTATTTTGTTATGGCAGCTCGAGCTGACTAATACACAGTAGAAGTGAAAAGAGAGATGTGATATATTAGGTATAGGGAGTAAGGGGAGTGAGGAGTCAAGGGCTGGATGAGTGTCCAGGTGTGTACAGAGAGAAGTGGGACTAAAACAGGGAACACAGACAGTCAGAGAAAGGGGAAACTTGGGAGAGACCAAAGAGAGTAGCCAGAGAGATTAAGGTAAAGCAGAAGAGGTCAAGAGAAGGGAGGTTATGTTTTTCAAAAAGAAGATATTGTTCAATTGTGCAAAACCTATAAAGATGTCAAGTAACATAGGTTGAATGGTATCTGCTGGCTTCAGCAATAAATGCTTCTGGAGATCATGGCAAGAATTGTTTAAACATTGTGAGGGCAGAAATGAGACTGTAGTTGTTTGGGGAGAGAATAGCTTGTCAGGAAGTATAGACAGCCAGTGTAGAAAGTACATTTTCAAATCCTGGCTTTGAAGTGGGGAAAGAAAGGTGGCTCTATTAACATCAGATAATATAGACTTCAGAACAAAGAAAATTAGGGTGGGAAAGTAATGAGAAAGTAAGCAAGAGGGATTTTTTTAATGATGAAAGATAAGCTTTTAGGAGGGATGGTGTTGAGGAAGAACTAGAAGAGAAGCAGTAATTGATGAATAAGGTTACTGAGTGGGCAGGCCCTGATGGGCTACATAGCTCAGACGCAGGCACTGGCTTTAGAAGGAGGGACTTCATCCTTGATCATGGAAGGCAAGTAAGAATGAGTACAGATGTGTGCAAGATTGCAGGTGTGGAGTCAGTCCCACCTGATGGCTCCTGTTTTCCCCATGAAGTAGCAGGTGAGAGTGAAATAGGTGGGGTGAGGTTAGTAAAGGGGATTGGAAGAGGTGGCTTCAATAATGCTGTGAGAAATGGCGAGAGAGAGACAGAGCACTGACCATAAACACAGAAGGAATGGCCAGCAGCATGGAGGTAATTGGAAATTGTATACCGTGGAATTTTGGTTCACCGATTCCCTTCACTGGGCAATTTTTCCCCTTTATATTCAGCTCCATGCATGTAGAAGAAGGCAGAGAATTAGGTTGTTACAAAGTTTGGATTTTGCCAGTGGACAAGAATAAAAAACCATTGGAAAAAAAATTAAAGATTGTGGGAAGAAAGTGGTTGAAGTGATAGACCATGGGGTCTATTTAAATAGGAATGGGATTGAATGTGGAAACTGGGTCATAGATTAAAAGAAAGTAGAAAGGCAAGAGAGCAGACACCTTAATGAGGCAGAAAATCAGGTGTATTGAGTATAAAACAGAGAATGAGAAGCAAAAAGATGAGGTAAAAAATTGAGGGGTGTTTGAATTGAAGAGTTCATGGTGCTGTACTTCTGGATGGGCCGCAGTGGAGGGTGGCTAAAGCGGTGTGAAGGGAAGTCTTTACAGTTGAGGAGCTCAGCAATTAAAAAGTTAGGTGCTTAGAGGATCTCTGCCTCTGGGAAGGTGAAGTAGACGTAGTTCTCCTTGCTCTTTCTGCTAAGTACAACTGACAAGTCTGGGTGTTATATGTAGAACCAATGTAAGAAGACTGAAAGGTGAAATGAAGAAAACAGGCCAATTAGGAATCTTGAGAATGGGCAGATGACGTGTGGTGAGTTCCTGGGTTTTCTTTTTGTCCCATATATTACAGACCTGAAGTAGAAGAAGCCAGCTACCCAGAAAACACCAATGGGCAGAGACAAAAAAAAAACCCAAACAAACAAAAGACCCTAACAAAAGTCTGCTCTCCTAAGTCAAAAGGCCAGGAACAAGACAGTCTAGCAAGACAGAAGAGTCTGTGACAATAACAGCCTTACTAGACTCACAAACACCACAGAAAAACTGTAGCCCCACTTCCACCAGTGAAGGCTCATGGGAACCTAGACTTCCACCCCCATCAGGCATCCTAACCCCCCTCTAGGACTTTATTTTAGCTTGTTTTCTAAACCCCCTCACCCTTCATGGTATCAACTGAGACTACAAAGTGAGTACAAACTAATACTTTTATCCTGAAGTAACAAGGGATCCTTCCCCCTGCCCACTGGGGTGGCATCAGAGGAGGCCTAGGAGTAATGAAGAGCATCCTTCCTGGATTGTCAATGGAAGCCACATTGGAACCTGGACTCATATCCTTGCCTGACACTGAGGCAGTCCACCTAACCTGTCCCCTGTGAGAGCGGTGTCAGAGGAAGCCAGCTAAAACAGAAAATTGAAAAAAGATCCTAAGTCTTGCAACATACTCAAAATGTTCAGGTTTCAATTAAAAAATCACTTGTCATACCGTCTTTGTTTCCTATGACTGCCATAACAAATACCACACATTTGGTAGCTTAAACAACAGAAATTTATTGACTCACAGTTCTGGAGGCCAGAAGCTGGAAGTCAAGGTGTCAGCAGAGCCGTGCTTCCTCTGAAGTCCCTAGAGAAGAATTCTTCCTTGCCTCTTCCTAGCTTCTGGTGGCTCCCGCCATTCCTTGTAGCTAGCTGGGTTACTCTAATCTTTGCCTGTGTAGCCACATGACTGTCTTCTTCATGTGTGTCTCTGTCTTCTTTTCTTTTAAAACCACTAGTCATTGCATTTAGGACCCATCCTAACAGAGTATGACCTCATCTTAAATAATTATATCTGCAAAGACCCTATTTCCAAATAATATTACACTTTGAAGTTCTAGGTGAATGTGAATTCATGGGAGACAGTATTCAATCCACTATACCACCATACCAAGAACCAGGAAGATCTCAAACTGAGTGAAAGGAGACAATCAAGGGAGGGCAACAGCTGGGTGACAGATATGTTGAGAATTATTTGATGAAGATTTTAAAGCATGATAAAAATGCTTCAATAAGCAATTCAAAAACACAAGAAGAATTAAAAAATGGAAAATTTCAGCAAAGAAAAAGAAGAGATAGGAAGAAACAAATGGAAATTGTAGAACAGAAAGATACAATAACCGAATAAACAAAGGCATGAGAGATGAGCTGAACAGTAGAGTAGAGAGTACGGAAGAAAGAATCAGTAAACTGGAAGATAGAACAGAAATTACCAATCTAAACTATAGAGAGCAAATACACTGGAAAAAGAAAACAGTGCCTCAGGGACCTGTGGGACTATAACAAAAAGTCCAACATTCATATCATGAGAATATCTCTGGACTGAGAGGAGACAAGAAAGAATATAGGACTAAAAAAAAAAAATACTTAGAGAGCTAAAAAGTCCCAAATTTGACAAAAGACATAAACCTATTGATTCCAGAAGCTAAGCAAATCTCAAACTGGATAGACCCCCCAAAATTTACCCCACACCACATGATAGTCAAATTTCTGAAAAGTAAACACAAATAAAAGTTTCTGAAAACAGCACAAGAGAATCAACACCTTCCCAAGAGGGGAAAGACAATTTGAATTGACAGTGGATTTCTTATCAGAAATCCTGAAGCGCAACAGTTTTGTAAGTGCTGAAAGGAACAAATTATCAACCCAAACTCCTATATCCAGGGGAAATAGCCTGCAGGCATAAAGGTGAAATCAATATATTCTCAGATGAAGGAGAACTGAGAGAATCTGTCTCCAGCAGGCCAATCCTAAAAGAATGGTTAAAGGAAATTCTCTGAACATCAGCAAGGATAAAAAAGCCCAATAAGCAAAAACAGGGTAAAATATAAAGACTCCTTTTTTCTTGAGTTTTCTAATTATGCTTGATTGGAGAAACAAAAAGCATAACCTTGTCTGTTATGGTACTAAAATGAGTAAAGGAAACAATACCATTATATTTTTAAAAGGGGAGAGTAAAGAAAGGGGTGTAAAGGGAGCTAAGGTTTTACACTTGAACCGAGAAAATGCTGACACCGACAGACTGTGATAAGTTACATAAGCACAGCATAATACCTAGAACAACCACTAAAAAGCTGTGCACAGAAATATATTCAAAACCACTATAAATAAATCAAATGAAATTCTAGAAGATTGTTAACCATCAGAAAGGCAGAAAAAAGAATAGAGGAAATAAAGAGAATAGATAGAGCACAAAAAAATATGGACTTAAGTCTGAATATGTTAGTAATTACGTTAATGTAAATGGTCTCAAAAGAGATTGAAAGAAGATTTTAAAAAATGATCTGACTACATGCTATCTATAAGAAACTCACTTCAAATATGACTGTAGGCCAGTTGAAAGTAAAATGAGTAAAAAAGGTATATCATGGAAGCATTAATAAAAAGAATACAGAGGTGGCTCCATTAACATCAGGTAATGCAGAATTCAGAGCAAAGAAAACCACCTGGGGCTAAGAGACATTATATAGCAATTCTAAATGTCTGTATCCCAAACAATAGAGCTGAACAATATGTGAAGCAAAAATGGATACAAATGAAAAGAGAAATAGACCTATCCACAATTATATATGGAGACCTCAAACCCCTCTCTCAACAATTGGTAGAATAACAAGGCAGAAATCAGCAAGGATATGGAAGAACTCAACAATACCATCAAACAAAAAAATCTAATTGAAATTTATAGGACACTGCATATCCAACAATAACATTCTTTTTGAGCATCAATATAAACCACTCTGCCCCAGGGAAACATCTCCTAGTCTAAGGTCCTTTGTATTCCCCATATTATCTTGATGTCTCAAAGGCCCCAGAAGCCTAGGTTAGGGACTACGAGGCCATTATAGTTGAAGATTTTAGCCAAGAGTCACGTGCTCTAGGAGTTGGTGCCACCATACCACTGTCAAAAGGGCAGAATGGACTAGCTGCACCTTCGTGGTCACCAGTGTGTGTGGTAGCCCAGTTCTACCGTGTTCCAGAAGAGGTCCAACAACAGTCCAAAGGACCCGGCTCTTCTGCACTGAGAACCCGATATGCCTTCCATAAGACTATTTACCTGTAGAGGTGCTTAGTCAGCCAACGCCAATAGGGAGTTGAAATTTGAACTGACAGTGTTTAAAATGCAGGGCAAGTAAACTGAAAGTGACTGAATTATTGTTATTTGGAAAGTTTAGGTTGTTCCTGTTATCCAGTGGGGTAAAGGTGGTTTTCATTTACAAGAAAATAAAAGAGCTACCTTTACAATGCACACCTTAGTGATGAGTGAGTACCTTTGTCACTCTACGGCATTCCCAACCACACCTGCTATAATGAATGCCTTGTTTTTCCCTCTTATACTTTCATCATGATGTCCCCACCCTCTGGGGAAAAAGCATTAAAGTGGCAGAGTTCTTTGACCAGTAATTCATACCCTTGAGAAGGCCTGAGCCTCAGTTTTCTTATTGGTAAAACAAGAGACAGATATTTGAAAAAGCTCTAAGAATTCTTCTAGGTCTTATAACTTATGACCCTACAGAACATCCTCATCTTCCAGCACTGCCTTGCAAAATTTCCATTGTAGCAAGTTAAAAATAAAGGTATATCAACCAGAATTCATCTTAGAGGGGGCACAGTAGTCTTCATTTGAGGAAAAAAATACACCAATGTGTCATTTTGTTGGGAAAAAGTAGGCCCCAATCTACAGTTTAAAGGAAGAGTACAGACCAAAATAGGATGAATCACTATGTTTAGAAAAATGAAGGGAACTTGGATTTTTTGAGCCCTCTCCCCAAGAAGAGAAGAGGAAGGGAGGCAGCAGACAAGGAGAATGAGCGAGCAGCAAAGTGGGACATCTGAAGGATCCCTAAGAACAGGGATAACCAACGTTTAGTTGTAAGATGTGCATATCACTGGGCTGCAATGCCTGTTTCTTCAACACCTTCGGTAATCATTGCATATCAGAAAGACTTTGTGTAAGTTCTTTTTAGTGGAAGTCAAGGAAGGAGGCGGAGTTTTAGCAGAAGGAATAAATGAATGGTGAAAGGTGCAGACCGGAGCAGAGGAGCCCATGAGAACATGGAGAGAATAGCACTGGATTTTCCAGGGGACACGGAGTGGGGGTCGGGGCAGCCTGTCTTAGATTGTTAATAGCAGGGAGAGCACAGCTGACACCTGACTTACGTTCCCTTTTCCCCTTCACCATCTTCTGTGTGACACTTTTGCTGCACGTTTTCAAATGGTGACCCACCCAGTGCTCTGTGTTTTTCTAGCTTTGGTTAAGACGCTGACCCTGCTGTGCCCTGACTTATCACGGTTGTTTGTGTATCTGCCTGACACAGTCTACTGGGTTGAACCCTCTTTAGGGACTCTGGCCTCACAGTGCCAAACATACTGAGTGCTCAGTAGTAATTTATTGAATGGAATTTGTTTTGTAGCCCTCCTTTCACTGTTCTCCTGGGGCCTGTTAGTTGGAATGAGTCACACTGTTGAGATGCATCAAATAATAATAATGACAATGAATGTGAACATAAAAAAAACTGTAGTACATGCTAGTAGGAAATCATATATATGTGATTGGAATTGAATGAGGGAATGAGCCTTAAGTATTGAACCGCTAGTTCTTCAACCACATTTTCAATGAACAATGATCCACCTGGAATATACATTCAGCCCCCATATAAAACTGTACAATTTTTCAGAGAAAACTGCAGGAACAAACTTGAACCTCATGACTTCTATTATTTTTGTACTAAAAGCTTAAAGCACAATGAGAGCTTTTTTTAGATGCTGAGTTCCATGTGAATAGTGTGTTGTTGATTTCCTATTAATGCAGGGTGCCAGCAGAACTCAGCACAGAATCTAAAGAAGAAAATCACTTTCCTGCAGCTCTGATACCGGGTGATCAGGCTTTAGATATTTTTTATTCTCTTCAAGATAAAATGAGCATCCTTCTCACAATAATGCAATGCATCCACCAGTTCTCCCCACTGGTGATCATGGAACTAAAGAGAATTCCTTGCTAAACCATAGCAGTGTTACCAGCAAATATGAAGTCCTATTAAACATTAATTGATATTTGTACCATTACCTGTTTCTCTTTGTGAATGAGACCTTGCAATGTTGATATGTTTTTCTTATTTCCGTGCTTTGTGCACAGCTTCCTTATGCATATTCCTGGGAGCTAGATATTGTTCTTGTCTACCTCGGTGAAAATCTGACACCAATATATTATCTGCCTTCTAATGAGCTTCCTTATATAGAAGAGATAAAAAAAATCTAATCACAGTCATTTCCCCAAATGTGCTTCAGGTCTGTTTGCCTATTTCTTTGGAAGACTTCACAGAATTTGCACCCCATATCTTAAGTGAGAATCATTTCCTTCTTGATATGGTGTTTCATCTGAATGGAAGCCTTCCCCTAGAAGTGATATGATTTCTTTCCCAAGTCTTGCTCTTGCCCAGTTACTATGCTAATGACATTTTTTTCTTCTATGTCTGTCTTATTTCCTTTTACTGCCACTTAATTCAATGCAATTCTTTAAATAGGTAATGTGTAGGGCAGAGAGAAAGAAAGAGCAGGAGGGAGGGAGAGTGGCTGAGCACAAGGGACTGCCTGGACACCAGAGGGGACTGCAGTGGGCCACTTGTGAACCTCGGCCTCATTGTCTTTTCTCAAAATTTTGCAAAACTTGAGGGCAGAGGAAAAACAGAAGCTGGAGGGATTTTCAGCAGTAGGTGACTAGTCTCTTCATCAGGCTGTGCATAGGTACACCACGTGAAATGATAGAGCAACCCATGGCTTGTCCAGAGGGCCAAACCTTCACCCTTTCCTTACCTTTCCCTACCCTTCTTCCTTTCCTCTCTGTATTCATTATTCCTGTGGTTAATCTGGTGAACGTTAACGAAACATTACAAAGCATCATAAGGGGAAGAAGGAAGAGGAAGATGGGGCACTACAATGAACAGCACAAAGAGGACTTCTCCTCTTTGCTTGCTCCTACATATTCCTTTAGGGCTGCCAAATTCTTTTGAGTGACACATTATATAGTATCACGTGTACCCAGGTGTTTAATAAGTTAATAAATAGTTAACAATGAGAAATAACTTTAAGAAGCCTGCAACATTTTACTTGGCCTGTAAAATTAAAACAGGAGCCTCTTCAAACTCTTTGGGGAAGAACTATGGACATGTCTATTCAACCACATTAGCCTTCTCCACCCCTTCTGGTTAAGCTGCCTGCAGAGCCCTGACTCCATCATTATGACTGCTTTCCAGGCTAGGGATGCTCACTGACACATGGCTTCCTAGCTCTGTCTTCCATTATGGGCTCTTCTCTCCTCAGCACTTGGCCCGACTCCTGCATCCAAAAGGCTGTTCTCATCCTAGGACTTTGTTCCCCCTGCCTCTATACCTATTGTTCTACCAGAGAAGTTTGGGTCTTTTTTTGCCTGGTGACCATCAAGTCTTGGGCACAACTACTTTCATTCAGATTTTTAAATTACCACCCACCACTGCCAGGGCCAGGCTGTGTGAACGATCCTGCTGATACAGGATTGTGAGCTCCATTGAAGCCTCTGTTCTTCCATCTGCCGGCCAGCAGGCCCAAGGAGTTAGACTGAAGAGAGAGTTGGATGGTTTGCCAAAGGTGATGTAAGCATCTGGACTGGCCATATCATGAGTACAACCAGCAACTGTTGCGTGTCAAACTCATGTTCTAATTATATCACTTTCCCCCTTTCTTCTCATTTCCCCGATGCAGTATGTCCGCTGAACAAGCAGGGGAGGGGCAGTAGCAACAACACCGAGTCTGCATGGCATGAAAGAGATTTCATACACTCCGAGATAGGTTATAAATTTGCTCATCTTTCCCTATTTACAAACCCTTATAGCACACTTTTGCCAACATTTACAACTGTGAATTTATGTGAAGAATCATGCATTACATTTCAGGATGATAATTCCGTCTTTAACATTGTGCTAGGTCTTTCATTCAGGAGAATTTCTCTAATCCTCAAATAATTGTATTCCATAAACCAAAGCCTGAAAAAGAGCAGAAGGCTGGGGTGAAAATGAAAGTGGTAGGCTTCACGGGAGCCCTTGGAAACTGAGAGGACTTCACAGTGGAAAATCATGGAAAAAATGTCTTTACAGCTTTAAAAAAATCCAAATAGACAAGGAGAGAAGCATTCTGAGCAGTAAGTCAGAACTGTTATCTGTACCTATTTTAAATGGAGTTTTCAGGTGCATATATGAGTTAAAGTAAAATTTCTCTCTTCCTTCCTATTTGGTAACAGTGCCCGCTGATTCAGCCAAGATAAATTATCATGCTGTTTAGTACCCTGAGGGGAAAGTTGATAAACCAGCTTCTAGTCTCTTTATATGTGTATAAACAAATACTTTTTCTTAAGAAAAGTCTTATCAATTAGTAAACACTTGGGATTTACCTATGCTGAACTCAGGGCAGCTGCTTGGGAAAATTAAAATTTTTAAAGCGGATTTACAAGTGGAGATAATTTTCTCAGATTCGAAGCCGGCTTCCTTTTTTAGTAGGCAGTCCTGACTGTAGGACTAACAGGGATTATCTGGAGCCATCACTTCAAGTGGTCGAACTAATGTAATCCCCAACATTTCTGCCCCATTGCCCCAGGTTTTTCCCTTTCCAACGTCCAAGAGACAGCCATGTTGTTTTTAAAAGCCAAACACTCAAAGAAAAATGAACCTGGGTGGAAGGTAGGCGTATCCAAGGCTCCACGTGGGGGTCAAAGTAAAGGCCCCTAATTCGTGACCAGCCTTTGAGCTCTCGCGCTACTCCAGGCTTTGCTCCGGAAAGGGTATTCCCAGGCTGCAGCTCAGAGCAGAGGCTGAACCTCACCGTCCTGTTTATTACTACTTCAGCTGTTTGCAGCAGGGAGACAGGGAGAGTCCTGCTCTGGTTGGCTGCCTTTCTCTGATGTAACAGATGCTCCCTCCAATCAATAACCTGCACTCCAAGAGCATGAGGATGAATTGTAACAGCCAAAGCCCTGGGAATTAAAAAAAAAAAAAAGCAATCACCCCCAAAACAAAACCATAGGCACAGCTTGGCTTCCGAAGGGACCCCAAGAGAGCCTGCTCTCTTCTGCCGGAAGCTCTCTGGACAGGCCTGTTCGCACCCTAATTCCTTGGCAATTCAGCCGAGTTCACACCATTTTCAAAGTAGGTCATTCCAAATAATCTCAGCAGAGGCTGTCCCGGAGCTTGTGAGGAGGCCCAGACTTTGCAGTGGAGGGGAAGCGGCTACTAAGGTGGCCTCTGGCAAGGAGGCTTGCTTTTTAAGCAAATACACTCTCTTGGCTGTTTACAATTGGTCAGGGACTATTCTGGACAAACCTCCAGCAGGACTTAAATGTGAACCTGGATGAGCATTCACTATCAGAAGGATGATGTCATCTTGATTCAGCTCTTTGTTCTTTGTGTTGAGAAAATTCACTGTTATTTATGAGGCTAGTGAGTTATTTCTAAGAAGAAATGCTGGTACTCCCCGCCTCCAAGAAAAATGCAAGAAAAAACAAATAGATGCATGCAAACATTTTCTAAATAACATTAAGGAAATTTATATAAAACAAATGCATGCCTCATTAAAAACAAACCTCATACATGTTCTTAAACACATAAAACTCATGTAATTATTCCCTCACACTGACAAAAAGGCAAACTCCACTTTCTTGATCAACCAAATGCACAGACACATGTCAGGGACTGTCTGAAACCTGTGTGCTGTCTTTACACATGACCTGCCTTCAGAGGTCGTTGAGGTTATCTTTTCTGTGCCGGTTCCTCGGCCTGCAATCCCTTCCCTTTCCTTTCTGGTAAAACCTATCCACTTTAAGCCTCCTCTTAAATTCTTCCTCTTTAGGAAACCTCTGGCTACTGATTTTCAATGATTGTTTCTCTCCCTTCAGAACCCCTGCCACAATAAAAGTAGCCGGTAGCACACGCCTAGGAATAGCTTATGTATGATGTGACCACTCTCTAATTATTTATTACACCATAACTCCTGGAAAGCCGATGCCAGTGTCTCGTATTTCAATTGTATCAATACATCCCTCATATTTAGCACTCGTATGACTTAAAGGACAAGGGGAGAAATGAAGGGGAGGTGGAAGAAAAAAGCTAACATTTATTGACTGCCTAGTAGGTACTGGCTGCTGTGTCAAGATTTCTATTTATTTATTTTTTTAATTTAAAACTGATAACAGCCTTGGAGGGGAAGATTTCCTTTCCACCATTTTAAAGCTAGGAAACAGAGGCTTAGAACAGTTACATAATTTAGCCAAGATCAAACAGCCAATGGTCAGAAGAACCAAGATTCAAACACAGCTATTCCACTCTGCTCTTCCTACTACTCCCTGACTCTCAGTCTTGGTTCAACAGCTTTCAGACATTTTAGATGCTCTTGCCCCAATCCCGAAGATTTCGATTCAGATTTCTAAGTCCAGGAGAGCAGGGGATGTTTATTTCCTTACGTTGCCAGCAACGCCTTGCGTATAGTAGCAGTCAGCGCATATTTGTTAAATGAAGAAGTGAATTCAACCGAGCTAGAGCAATAGTTTTCAGGCCTGGCTATATGTTAGAATACCTGGAGAGCTGATTAAGCAATGCTTCTCCCAGGCCCTAGCCCCACATTCTGATGCAATTGGTCTGGGGGGCGGGGGGCTCCCTGACAGGCATCCTAGTTTTCAATAACTCCCCTGTTGATTAACACGTGCAACCCAGGCTAAATCATAGGTCTAGAGTGAGGTCATGGCATCTGCAGATTTTTAAAAGCTCCACAGGTAATTTGAATTTGCAGCAGGGGCTGAGAACTACTGCCTACACATCATGCCGCCTCTCTCTGGATTTTATAAATGGGGGAGCATTACTTTCTAAAAATAATTCTGTCAACAAGTACCGACGTGCTCACCCATGCACAGCAGTGTGCCTGTTTGAGGTATAAGTTATGAAAGAAACAATGGGGCTGGCTGGCTGTCACTTGTAACCGGCTCAGTACTAACTTGTTCTTTGATTTTTGTCTGTCATGGACTAGTTGGAGAATGATTTATGATGAAACTGACAGATCAGGAGTCTTGTCTTACAGCTAGGAGAAAGTCTTGTCTGCCAAGCAAAGGGGTAACTTTTAACCTGCATGAGCTTCCACAACACATTTGTGGGAATGTTCGTGCACTGATGTGCATATTATCACTTATTAATTTATGGGGGAAATGGGGAAAATATTAAAATGCACAGCTTTCTGCAAGTTGAGAGGTGGATAAGAAGAGGAATAAAAGACCATGCCTTATGTGAACCCCACACATGTTTAGTAATGCCTCTAATAATATGGAAATCATGGAAGATTTTACACTATGGGTTTATCTATTGTTAGCTCTAAGAACTTCCTAAAGTGCACTATCCAGGATGTATCAGAAAACAATTTAATATTGGGGAGAGATCTTATTACTTGGTATAATATGTCCAACCAAACCTGATACATTAAGCATTTCTATAAAAGTCATCATATGAGTATTATGAGTACATAAACAATAGCTACTGTTAAGAATCAAAGAATGAGAACACTTTAAAGAGTGAATTATTTTACAGTTGGGGAAAATAATTTTTTATATGCACCATGAAATTCATATGCAGTTAATAATAAGTGACATTTATTGAGCACTTAACTCTGGGCTGGGCAGTCTTTGACATGCTTTTAATTATTCACATTTAATCTTCACAACAAAAAGATGAAGGAGGTACTATAGTCATCTCTTTGTACAAATAGGAAATCTGGAGGCACAGAGGGGTTGAGTACCTTGCCCCAAGACCCACAGGTAGTAAGTAGTAAGTAGACCCAAATTCAAATTCAGCTGTCTGATTTCATCACTGATGGTTTTATTTTTTATTTTTTTCAAGAATTCTTTTTTTTTTTTAAGATTTTATTTATTCATTTATAGAGAGAGGAGAAGAGAAGGAGAAAGAGGGAGGGAAACATCAACGTGTGGCTGCCTCTCATACACCCCGCACTGGGGACCTGGCCCACAACCCAGGCATGTGCCCCAACTGGGAATCAAACTGGTAACCCCTTGGTTCCCAACCTGTGCTCAATCCACTGAGCTACACCAGCCAGGGCTGATGGTTTTAACCAGTACACAGGAGAAACATTTTCTCTATGCTGATGTTATGTTGTTATTTTAAGCAATTGCGTCTTTTTCATTTTATGTGACCCTGGCATATGGTAATCAGAGAAAACAAATTTCCGGAGGGAAAGCAGCCCTTGCTTTGTCCAAAATTGAATTTCACACCCCACACCCTTTAGTTTCTACTACAAAACACAATTTCTAAAACACCTTTATCACAAAGATGAAATGTAGTTCAACAAATATGTTGAGCACCAATTCTGTTTAAGATTACCATGCAGGATTAGAAAATGAGCAAAATATAGCCCTGTCTTCAAGAATCTTTTAGAAATGCAGACAGATCCTGGAATCCCCATTTAAAATCCTTCTATCACTTTTCTCTCTTCATTCGGGTTCCAAATTCCCAATTCAGCCTTGGACACAGCTGGCATGAATTGCACCTGGCCACAAGGAAGTGAACTTCAACCACATTGGGTTTCTCATGGAGCCCATAGCTTTTCCAAGGTCTCCGCTGTTCCCACCATCTCACACACAGGTCCCTCCCTGTCCACTCCTGCAGCTGGAAACTCCTCTGCATCCTACAAATCTCAGCTCATTCATCCTTTTCTATAGGAAAGCCTTCCCTGACCAGCAGGGACCAGCTCCGGCCCTCTGCTGAAATCTCTCATGCCCTCTGTTTTTCATTCGTGGTGCTTAAACACATTGACTGTGAGGTTGATTTGTGTAGTCATTTGTTGGGTGTCTCTGTCTCCAACCTACTTATAAAGTTCCATGAAGAGGGAGGAGAGTGCATATTACTCTATTCTGTGCATCTACACCCTGAATTCCACCTCGTGGTAGAATCTGAATATGTGTTTGCATTTACATTCTTCCATTGAAACGTCATCTGTCTCTCTGGTCCCAGGGTGGTGACGGTCCCAGAGTTCTGTGCTGTCTCTTGCTCTTCTTCCATACTCTGTTCACACCTCCTCCAATTATTCTAATGTCTGTGTGTCACTTGTTTCCTGCTGGGACCCTGAATGATAATGGGAAAAATTAGATGGGCCAAAAAGAAAGAAATAATTAGTGATTCAGATAAATGCATAGATAGAATTGAATACTCTTAAAAAATGTTAACAATTTCATTTAAATGTCTATATATCACAGTGGCTAAGCATGTAGCTAAATATTAATATATATAATTTGAAGAATGAACTGACATCAGATCAGGTTATAACATATTAGGGAATGAAAAGCACAATCCAGTTTCTGTTAAAACAAGCTCCAAGTTAAGCTGAACTGGCAGAGGGGATCCAGATACCCAAGTGCATTCTGGCTCCTCCTGTGATGTACCTGGGGATCAGCAAGGGGTTTGTAAAAAAATATGAAATAAATACATCCCTCACTCCGACCTTAAGACAGAAATATATTCTTTCACTGTTCTCAGAGGCTGAAAGTCTGAAATCAAAGTGCTGGCTGGCTCTAAGGGAGGATTCTCCCTTGTCTCTACCAGGGACAGCACTGGGATAGTTTCTGGTACTGCCAGTACTCCTTGGCTTCCTTGGCTTGTAGCTGCCTTGCTCCAGTCTCTGCTTTCCTTGTCACATGGGCTTCCCCCTCTGTGGGTGTCCACAGTTCTCCAAACCTCTCACTCCTTGTAAAGATATCAGTC
This sequence comes from Macrotus californicus, assembly GCA_007922815.1. NCBI lineage: Eukaryota > Metazoa > Chordata > Mammalia > Chiroptera > Phyllostomidae > Macrotus > Macrotus californicus. Next base: position 42,482 of record VMDR010002115.1, read on the forward strand.
ATTGGATTTACTATTACTAATCCAGTATGACCTCATCTTAATCGGATTACACCTGCAAAGACCTTATTTGGGAATTCACATGCATAGATATTGGGGGTTAGAACTTGAACATATCCTTTGAGCGGGGTGCAATTCAACCCATGACTTATATGTGTATAAAACTAATTATTTTCCTTCTTTCTCCTATTTTCTATAAGGAGTGTTGGTGGTTATTTGAGCTCTCTCTTTCTCTTTCTCTTTCTCTTTAAGGGGTTAACCTAGCTACAGGTCTGTCAATTTTGTTGGTGGTGTTAACTTTGTAATTTAGTTTTGAGATTACAGAAGATCCAGGCAGGATTATGGCTGAACTAGAAGTGGAATTAATATTTCTCAGACGTGGATATGGCAATGGATGAGATTTCGAGCCTTCTCTTTTTGAGAAGAAGGTGAGTGTCTTCATGTCACTAGAATAGTTGCACGCTGTTAGGCAGACACATGATGTTGCTACCACTCCTGTTACGTGGAAGTTGAAGTTCAGTAATGGTGAGAGCAGTGCTGAATAGCCAAAAATATTCCGGTTATTTGTGGGAGACTGATGGAAGATTGACTGACAAGGGGAGAAGCCATTTTTGTTTGTTTGTTTTTTCTTGCTTCTGGAGGAGCTCCTGGAAGCTTCTGGGTTCCTACTCAGGCAGGGCACTTCCGGCGACTGCAGTGGCCCAGAGCTCTGACTGTGGCAGAGGTGATGACAACAGTACGTGACTTTGGGCTCCTGAGCTCCTGCACTTCAGTGTGAGTCTGAGCTCCTGGCTGACTTCATTTGTTCCTTCTCTAATGCTCTTCCTTTCTTTATGTAGATCTGAGTTTCTGACCTATATAACTACACTTTTCTTCCTGAAAAATTTCTTTTAGCCTTTCTTCCAAGGCAGGTCTATTTGTGACACATTTTATTAATTTTTGTTTGTCCGAGAAAATCTTTATTTCCACTTTTGAGAGATCATTTCATACAGCATTCTAGGTTGGTGGGGTATTTTTTAACCCCTCAAATATTTCACTCCATTCCTCTCTTGCTTGCATGATTTCGGAAGAAAAAATTAATGCAATTCTTGCCTTATTCCTCTGTGTGTAACGTGGGCTTTTTAAATCTCTGGCTTCTTTCGAGCTCTCTGGTTTTTTGTGATTTGACTAGGATATGTATAGGTGTAGATTTTGAGGTCTTTATTTTGCTTGGTATTCTCCAAGTTTCCTGGCTCTGTGGTTTGGTATTTGTTATTAATTTTGGAACATTCTCAGCTATTATTACTTCAAATACTTCCTCTGTTACTTTCTTTTTTCTTCTGGTATTCCATTAGCACGCATGTTGTGCCTTTTTGTAATTGTCCCACGTTCTTCCATAGTCTGCTCTATCTTTTTCATTCTTTTTTCCTCTTTGCATTTTGGCTTTGGAAGTTTTTATTGATGTGTTTTCATGGAGGGAGCGTGTTCCACAGTCCTATCATTAGATCTCAATCTGAGTTCATTATTGCCCTTTCCCCAGGTCAAAGGCTAGAGGGGGCTAGGGTTGGGAATTTCCCTTCCCTTGGATTGGTTATAGTCTGGTAAAACCCCAGTGGGTTACACTTCGGTGAGCAATTTCCCCCGAAGCAGTCTTTACTGAGGAGAGCAGAATGCTCTAAGAATATTCAAAATGTTTACTCTCCCCCTCCCCTTACCAGAAGAATGAGGGGGATTTTCTGCTTGTCTTCACGGTGGGAAACTGGTAGGGCTCCTAGAGGTAAAATTCAGAAAAGTGTGAGGGCCCCTCTAAAACTAGGCCTCCTACAAGTCTCTGGCTAGAAGACAGTGAGCTTCTGGTAATGTTAATTACGATGTAAAATGTTTGAGCTGTGGGCTTCTGTTCCAGGTAAGCTGTGACTCTATGTATCGACCTGCCTGTCTACCCAGTTTTGGGGGCAGCAGTTGGCCCTGTGGCCTCAGTTCTCTGGTTAACTAAGAAGAGTCATTGAATTTTACAGGATGAACTAGAAACTGGAAATTCAAGTTGACTTTTCAAAGTTTATTTTAGGAAATCTGAAAAAATATTAAGTAGAAAACAATAATTCTACTACTCACAGATAATTACTGTTAAACCGTGGATGTATGTTTTTCTGTTCCCATAATGTGTGTGTGTGTTTGTGTATATACATGAATGATATGAGTGAATGATATAGGTAAAATAATTTTAATAGAATTGTGCCATGCTGCTCTGGCTGGGGTAGCTCAGTGGATTGAGCACCAGCCTGTGAACCAGAGGGTCTCTGGTTTGATTCCAAGTCAGGACACATGCCTAAGTTGGGGACCAGGTCCCCAGTGCAGGCCACGTGAGAGACAACCACACATGGATGTTTCTCTCCTTCTTTCTCCTTCCTTTCCCCTCTCTCTAAAAAAGTAAATAAATAAAATCTAAAAAAAAAAAGAATTATGCCATGCTATACATACTTTCATAACCTTATTTACCCACAAACAATATGTTATATATTTCCCCATGTCAGCAAATATTTTACATTTAATTGCTTAATAATTACAAATACTGCAAAATATTTGGTCATATGGCCATATCTTTACTTATTTTGCTATTTAATTGGGGATAACATTGCAGAGAAGTTAAGGTCATACATTCTGGAATTAGACTGCCTGGCTCAAACCTTAGTCCTTTGGCTTACTAGCTACATGACCTTGGGAAAATTATTTAATCTCTCTGTGTCTCAGCTTTTACAACCCTTAAATAGGGACAATGAAAACCCCTATCTCTTAACTATTATGAGAATTAAGCAATATGATAAAGATTAAGAAGTACATAGAACAAATATTCAAATGTTTATTTTATTTCATTGGCAAAATTAATTTTAAAATAATCTACTTTGCATCTTGTTTGGATATAAAAATGTAAAATAGTTTTTATATGATTTTGTTTATTTAATTTTAGAGAGAGGGGAAGGGAGGGAGAAAGAGTGGGAGAGAAACATCGATTCATTGCCTCTCATACACGTGGGGACCAGCCTGCAACCTAAGCATGTGCCCCAACCGGGAATCGAATGACGACCTTTTGCTTTTGCAGGATGATGCCCAACCAACTGAGCCATGCTGGCCAGGGCCAAAAATGTGAAATATTTTAACGCATGTTACAATGTACTTGCCCTGTAATGATTTTCCTGTGACTGGAGAACAGTATGAGTGTATTAAGCTCATTTGCCAGCTTTGGATGCTTTTCCCTCTCATTTTATGATACAAGGAAAATAGCTACATCTTACACTATATGCTCTCTTTTCTAGTTATGGAAAAACTCAGCCTGAAGCTTTTGTTAAACAAAAGATGTCAGAGGCCTGAAGGTGTACCTTTTGCCCGGAAACTAGAGTGGTGTGATGGGGAGAGGATGCTGCTTTCACAGTCTGAGCGCTCTTCTAGAGATCAGACTCAGACTCTGCTGTGTTACTATAGCATCATTTCCATTCTAAGGTAAGTAACAATGTCTCGTGCAAACAGACAGGCATACAAAAACACTAAAGTGAAAAACAAAACAAAATGATACACACAAAGCAAATGAAACCCTGAACAAACAGTAACTTCCAGCTCTCTCAAAACTACTGTTTTCCTCAAATGCTCATAGTTTCTTTGGGTCATTTTAATTATCTATATCATTAATTTCTTACTGCCACGTAAAGTTCATCAGGCATTAAGAATTCTTTCATTTGCGGGTTTTGTTTATTGAGCCTTTCTGATCAACTAAGTAGGGCCAGGCTGAAGTTCATTCATGCTTTGTAAGCACTGATCTTCTGTCTCAGGTTATCAGTGTGTGTCCGCACAAAGGAGGCCAGGATCCCCTGGACCTCACTGGTCTAACAAAAAACCCCGAATCTTTTTTCATGCCTTCCTTCCTGTCACCTGCACATCTGATTGGCTACCAAGTTCCTCTGTTGTTGTTTTTCCTTCTGGAGTGTCTCCCAACTCCATCCTCCTGGTACAATCATACATAGGCCCTCATCACTCACGATTTCGCCTGTTATAACAGTTTCCAGGCTGTTGCTCATTCCTTCAGATTTTCCCTGTCAAAACCTTTCTTCACAACATTTTTGCTCCCCGCAAAATACTAATCTGATCATGGAACTCCTCATGGGTTAAAGATGAACCCTGATTGCTTTTGTGTGTCATCCAAAGCCAACACACATTCCTAGTCACATTTTCTAGCCATTTTCTTATGGTAATTCTTCCCTTTCCTGACTCACCTTCCTGATACCCTGCTTCCCAGATGACTCTACCCTTGTTCTATCCCCACTGTTTTCTCTACCTTATCCTTTGAGGCCTGGTTCAGATGTCACCTCTTCTGGGAAGCCTTTGCTCCCCTTTTTCTTTTTAGGCAGAGTAAATTGCTCCATCCTTTGTGCTTTGTCAGTGGGCTTCCCATAGGATATCCCACGTGATGCCCTGCCACAGAGCTGGTGCACAGGTGCTGTACCCCTCGCTGGGTCTGAGCTCTGAGGCAGGGGTAACGCTATTTTCATCTCCGTAACTCCCTTCATCTCCTAAACCTAAGTAAATAGTATATACTCAGTAAAGGTTTCTGAGAACTAATCTTGGAATTTAATGTTAGTCAGTGTTGTTGTCAATAAACTTATGGGTGTTTCAGTGATTGAAAATTGTATTTCACGGGTGCAGAACCATCTAACTATTGCAAGGTACTCTTACTTACCTGCAAGTGGCAATTCTTTTGCTTTAGAGCTATAGGTATACACATTAAAGAAAGGACACCCTGAGCTGGGAGGTCCCTAGAGGCAAGTTGGCTCAATACTTCTCATTTTACAGTTGAGGAAACTGAGACCTGGAAAGGCTAATGCTCTTGGCCAAAGTGAATGGAAGAGGAAAATAGAATAGAGATCTCATTCCAATTCAAGATGCTTTTAAAAATTAAGTCAGAACTTTAGGAAACAAAAGCTGCAATTGAGATTTGGCTAATTCAAATTCGTTGTTTTTTTCCCCCCCCAGTTAAATTGAATTAAGGAGCTATAGTTGTCGCTGATATTTTTAAACTTCAGTGTTTTAGAAAACACTGACCCACAAGTGTTAAGGTAAACATGTATCTCATTGGCTTTTTCCCCCATGACCTATCTTCTGAGGATGCTGGTGAAGTAAAGTGAAATAAGGTGCCCCTTAACTTGCAAATGTCAGTTTGACAACACTGAGATCCATACCTAACGGATGGGGCTGACTGTAGGCGTCACTTAAGAAAGAGGCTCTGAAAAATCATCAAGGCCATTTGAAGTAAGTTGGTTGTAATTTCAGGGACATATGACTAGAATGTGATTTTAACCAAGCTGGTTGGTTGTATTGTACCATAGAGCACGGCTTGCTTAGAATCTTTAAAAGTGAAAATTTGAGGTTAAGAATTGTGTCTACCCAGGATAATCCAAGGACTGGCACACTGGATCTGAGCTTCACGAGCATCATGATCATTACAGGGGGATTTTTTTATGGGAAGGCAAGGTGGTTCCCTTCCTGGGCTTTCCCATGGCCTGCAGAAAGTATCTCTAAGGCAATCTGGCCACACTTTTTTTTTTTTTGCTCTGATTCTGTGCTCCTAAATAATGTTCTGGTTCCAAGTGGACTCTTCTGATCTTGGGAATGAGAACGAGAAACTTTAAATTTGCAGCCACAAGAAAGAAATAACTTCTATCACAAATGTTAAAATTGATATTATGGTTTATGAATCAGATGCCTCTCAGTGTACCATGAGTGGGTCACAGGAGCACCCAGAAAACTGATCTCCCCAGCCACTATCAGTGGGGAGCAGGAGGGCCAGGCTCTTTGAACTAGCACCTCTGGTCTAAGGACTTCATCCAGGCTCCCCAGTGCACTCATACAAATATTGCTTGCAATGTGTTCTGATGGAACCGAAAGTGGAGAATCACTGGTAATCAATCTTAACTCACCAGAGAAGGAGAAGCGTTAACTCCCCGCAGTTAGTCGCCTGGCCACAGCAATCCCTGAAGGAGCTGGGCAGATGGCACCGTTTTTCTCTCACATTCCTGTTGGCCCAAGGCCCAAAATTCCTCCTACTGCAATAACGTCTGTGTTTAGCTTAGTTTTCCAACATCATTAATTAAACCACTACTCCCAGGGAAGGAAAAGCTATGGGAGCCAAATCATATTTCTCCCACCAGGAACCACAGATCTCCGAGTCTCTCCACTTTGCAGAAGGGCCTGTGGCGCATCACGTGCAGGGGGAGACTGGGCACATTTGTTTCTCGGCACACATGCCAAAGACCATGAGACAAAATGATTTCAATGTATGCCTCTCGGGTGTTACCTTCTGTTATTTCATGGCATTCCTCAAAAATAGGATTGATTAAATTAATTAATCAATTAGTTAATTAATTAATAAATACAAACCTCCTGGGTATTGGAATATGTTATGCAAATTCCACAATGTTTTTATTAGACAGAATAAATGTCTATGGCTGAAGGATCCACGTTTATTCCAACAGCTAAACAGATCTGGAAAAAAGCCACCTTTTGGGCAAAAATTAGACTGCGACTGACCACACGGAAAATCAACTCTTGAAAAGGGTTCACTCAAGTTTTTTTTTAGCTCTCCATAAATAGAGCCTTATGAGGAGAATTTTCAGAAGCCTTTAGTGCAATTACAGGAACAAATTAGAACCATATCGTATAACGTTGGGTAATCACAAAACATGAAAAGGATACCTTTATTATTTTTAGGGAACTTTATTTTGTCATGTTCTAATTTGAATTATATATCAATATTATTGCCCTATAGTAAATGTTTATTTTATTTTATATGCCACTTACCAAATATATGGGTGACATAGAATTACATCAATGATTCCGTTTTTTTAATAACATCAAGTTTAATTGCTTCTTGCTACCTTCACTATTTTAACGCAGAGTAGGAATGTATCCAGTCACACACAGATAACCTTATCTCCAAATTATCAGAAGGGTTCACTCAATGTTATACACAACTATTGAGAGCTACCTGAAATGAGGCACCACTGAAAAAAGACTACAAAAACTCAGTATTTTTACCGTCTTTCTGGGCTCATAGATGCAGAACTATAGTAAATTCTGGAAAAAAGGCAGAAAAAACATTGACGTTATGAGAAAGATAATGCAGTTGGCACAGGAAAGACCACTTGAAACTAGAATTCAGTCCTGTCTCTTTAAGTCTAAGATCTCCATTTATCGCGTGTCTGGCTGTGGTCAATTCATTAAATCTCTCCAAGAACCATTTTCATCGTGAGCAATTCAGTATTGAGATAACATAGAATTCCGTCCTATTTCCCCAAATTATTGAAATACTCAAATATAGGAGTGTTATAAGGTACTTTTTAACCATGACTGGAAGGCATTATTTAACTTAAAAACAAAAATTACTCTACTGTTTATTGAGCGTTTACTCAGCGGCAGGCATTGTACCAGGAGCTTCACACACTTTTGCTCCTCACAACAACACGTGTAAGGACAGAACTGTTGCTCTGTTTCCCAAGCCTTTCCTTGACTTCCTATCTTAACAAGCCAGTCTCAGTCCTCAGCTCTCGGCTCTGGGCTGCTGGGGCTGCTGTGAAGGAACACCAGGCAGGCACCTTGCACTTGACTTAATCTCTTTACTCTGTAGCATGGTGCACGTAGCAGCTTGGCACAGCCACAGGGTAAAAAAGTCGAGCTAATCTTTAACTTTTTCTTCTACTCTTCTAAAACGTGCCAGACAGTGAAAGCAGACCGTGACCTTTTTGTTAAAACAAAGTGAAACCTGAAATGATGACACCGTCCTCCAAGGCAGTGACCTTAGAAGAACTCCGGGTGCCCTCAAATTCTGTCTTCTCCCACCTAACCCTTCTCTGCAAGGGTTTCCCTTTCCCGTGGCCTGCTCTTTCTCCTTTCAGAGCCTTTTCCTAACCTCTCAGGGTAGAGCTTGGTTTTACTCGTGTGCAGAAATATCTATGTCCTAGCAGCCAATTCAGAATATGAGATAGAGTTTATTCCTGGTGTTCTCCCGTCCTGATCAAAGGGATATTCATCTGGAACCCACTTCATGTTCTTCCAGATGATAAGCTTGCTTCCAGATGCTACGTTTAGTAGGAGAAATCACTGAACATAAACATCACAGCCCAGGGAAGTCTCAAGGACCTCTATCCTCTCAATTCTGTGGGACTCAAAATGAATTTGCCTGCCTTAGATTTTCACAGCAAATTTTTTCCTCTTCCTGAGTCTCAGACTGAAATTCAGGGTTTTTGGAGAGGTATGGTGTTATTTATAGCCAAATACTGACCTTCCATAAGCACAATTAGGCACTGTGGCTTAAAGTTTAGATGAATTTAAAAAATCCATTATCAAATTCCTCAAGGAGTTGAGGGGCCTTCGTTATCAAAGTCCCATCTACCAGATGCAGCCAATATTTGGCTGATCCTAAAAGGTGGACGGCTTTCAACAACCTAAACTGCCTTCAGTATGTCATCAATTTCGTGTATCATTATCTTCACTTGCGAGACTAGTGACCCTAATAAAAATCACCAGGTTGTGTCTCAGAAGCGGCAAGGTGGCAGGTTCTCCTTTGAACAACGGATGGACCCTGGATAATTGGCAGCTGGGCTCCTAAGCAAGCAACTTCAGAAAGGACGTGCACTGCTTAATTCCTCTGTTGCTACCTTTATAAATGCCCTTTGCTCCAGACTTTCCAACATGTTCCCTTATGTGGCCTGGACACTTCTCTTCATTCAACAAAGAAACAAATATTTATTCATTCATTTGTTCACTTATTTCATTTTACTATGTCAGGCTCTAAGCTTGGAGCTGGGGACAAAGGATGGTGAGGGTAAGCACATTTCTGGTCTAGCCTGGATCGTCCTGTGGTCACTGGTCAGGCACCTGTCCTATTCTCATTCTTGGCTGAACTTCTTCTCAGTGTGAGTTGGCCAACCCCCTCCATTCTCCCCAGCACATGTCTGTGGGACGGTGGGAGTTGCTAGGTGGAATTTGCTCTTCTGCCCTGAACTTGCCCTTGCTCCCTACAAATCCCAGTCCAGTCCACACCGGGTCACTGAAGGCAAACCCCAATCGACCTGATGAGCTCGCTACGTGAGCCTGCTCACAGCCCCTGGCTGTCCACCTGGGAATGAAAGGTCTGGGCCTCAGCTAAAGTTCATGTGGGCCTGGATCCATACTCAGGCTTGTAAGGTCATTCAACTTTATTTGTTTTTTTTTTCTCTCCTAGCCAATTAGAGATTGCAGGCATTCATACCCAGCCCAGCTGCTGCCTGCCCTGTGGTCAGGATGAAGGAGTGGCAAGTGAGAGGTTCCTATGTGCTTACCAACCCTTGCTCCTAAAAGTCCACAAACCAAGTCCTCAGCATTCCTGTGGATTTTAATTATAGTTTGGGGGCCCACAGCTGTTAAGAATGCAGGTTCCGTAAATCTGAAATTGTGGTAGGTAGGCCTGAAGTATACATTTGCAATATCTATAAAGGTAGGATTTGCTAAGCACATTAAAGGAATTCCTACTTTCTTTTTATACCTAGGTAAAAACAAAACAACAACACTCTCAGGATAGGGGGTCAGAGACTACAGACAAAGTTTACATTAATTAAGAGAATAGATAGTTTTTGAGTACCCTGGAACTCTCTAGAAACACCTACTCAGGTACAAGCCAATACAAATAAATTTTATCTGTTTCCAGGCAAACATCTCATAGGAACATTTGATTATTTTAGATCTACTTTTTATTTCTAAAAGGGCTGGATTTGGTGGACTAATTGCAATAAAGTTCAGCTCTTCACTAATTCAGATGGGTTTCTCCCCGCCCCACACACCCCTGCAATGTTATTCTGAAGTTGATGAGATAGTTCTGTAGTCATAGAGGCTCAGTTAGAAGGTGCTTTGAGGCCATTTAGCCTCCAGGCAGAGCTGTTCCTCCAACTATTTTAGACCTATGGAGGCTTTTATTGTTATCTGGCTACCTTATAATCATTACCGTTAAATGATGTCACCCTACATAGATCATTTTTATTTTTGTAAAGTCCTTTAACCCTAATTTTAATTACAGCCAAGACTGTCCTAAAACAATTTACTCCCTGCTCTCAAAATGGGAGACTGAGGCACAGCGAGGAGCTCTGGTTGGCTTCTTACCTCAGAATCTGCTTCTTGTAAGCTCTTGCCCTCATTTCCAGTTCATTGTGAAAAGTGACTAACAAATTCCCCGAGTCTTAATCGCCTTTTCAAGGACACTTCAGAGTGTGCTTCATCTTTCTTGTTTGAACACTTGCAGGTATGTTCTCCAGCATCCAGAGGATGCCCTAAGTATTCAGAACACTGTTCCCAGAGTATTCAGAACACTGTCACCTCCTGCAAATGTGGAGACCACCAAGCAGGAGAGGGGACGGAGAAGGAAGGAAGTTAAATAAAGGTGGGAGGGAAGAGGAAGCCCTGCCTCTCTGGCTCCTTTCCTAGGCACCAGTTCTCCATTCAGAACCAAGGCAAGGCTGCCTTTAGTGGTTCCTTCAGTAGGAGCTGGATGCTGGTCCAGAAATAATAAAGCTAATGGTTGGTGAGTGCTTGTTAAATAGGCGACATGCTGAGCATCATCCTGTTCATCTTCACATCAACCACAGAAGTCAGTAATATTACAATTTCCATTTTGTAAATGAGGAACCCAAAGCAGAAAGAGGGGAAGTCACTTCCTTAAGCTCACAGGGGCCCTGAGCCTACCTGACCCTAAGAGGCCACTGAATGGCCTCTCCCCAAAGCCTGGGCAGGGGAGCAGCAGTAATGGACAGAGGTTCAGGCAGGCCTCACACTCCTGAGACATGGGTTTGCCCAGCAATAGGAGATACCCAGGCATTGTCACACATCTGAGTCCATCAGAGACAATCAGACGATGCTTTATGAATGTAACTCTGTGGATTGTTGGAGTCTCTGTCACTATTTGCACTCTCTCTCTCTCTCTCTCTTTTTTTTGGACATAACCCTTATTTGCCAGAGAGCCTGAACCACTTGGATGGACATGGTGTAATATTCCCAGAAACTCTTTTGTCATGTCTGTTGGCAGAACTTAGAAGTGCGCATTTCACAGTCTGAATAGGTGTGCCAAAGTCCAACATTTAAAGGCATGGAAAAGCTGGCCCTCTGGAGTTTTTATTCATTTACTGAGAAATGACCAGAACGTGAGCAGTAAGTTTGTGTGAGGCGCCGTGCTGAGCAGGGGTTGGTCCTTCTCCCGGGGATCGTATTGTCTGGGACAGGTTGGCGATCTCTGGCTGTGGGTCAGATCTGACCCGGGGCCTGTTTCTGTGAATGAAGTTTTACTGGAACATGGTCATGCTCCTTCATTTACACCTTACTTGCGGCCGCTTTTGCACGACGACAGTGGAGTGGAGTAGTTGCGACGGAGACCAGGTGACCGGCCAAGTCTGAAACTTTTACTACCTGGACTTTCCAGAAAAAGTTTGCCCACTCCATCCTAGGAACCCTCTAGTTTTCAAGCCGGCACATTTTTCTTTTGTACAGAACGCGTACTTATCCCCAGACTCGTCACCTATTAAAGCTCTTTACTAGCAAATTTTCTTTCTGTGAAGAAAAATGGTCACCACTAGAGAACTCAGCAATGCTGAAAAAAGAAAAACATAAAATTATAAAAAAAAAATTACCATTGACATTTACCAACTGTTACTTGCCCGGCAGCCCTGTACGCACTGCACATACATGAACTCAATTAGTTTTCAAATAACTACGCAGGAAGCCCTGTCATTAGTCCCATTTTACAGGTGAGGCTGGTTAAGTAACACAGCAAAGCCCAGCGCTGGAAGGAGCAGTGCTGGATTCGAAGCACTGGCGACCTGCCGACACTCTTCACTACTTCACATTAGATGAGGTGCAGGGTGTGGGGTCATGGCCAAGTGTGTTGGAGAAGTGGAGGAAAATACCCTCTGCCCGGGAAGTGGCAGAACAGTGCTGGCCTGGTGACTGCTGGATCTATTTTTAGCCCCAAGAAAATCCTCATCGGAGGGGGGATGAGTCTCTCTCTTGCTCTCTATACTCAGACACACTCTCTGATTAGGGAGGGTGGAATTGCTTTACCACGCTCAGAGCTTCACTGTAATTAAAGTGCTTCTGAGATGTGGATGTGTCTCATGTCTCTGCTAATGCTGATCCGTGGAGGATGCTTTGAAACTCAGTGACAGAAAAAAAAGAAGCATCAATGTATTTCATCACAAAGAGAGAATAGCAAGGAGCAAGGAGCCCTTTACAGTGTATTCCTGTGTCATTTCTTGGGGATTCCTGAGACCCTGTCATGCTCCTCTTTTTCCTCTGATATGCCCTGAATCCCTTCTCCCTACCCCCAGAATATTCTTGACACCCGAGCTCATGTTCTCTCTAAAACATGGAGGCTGCTCCTGGGGTTCTTGATGCATAATATCAAGACAACAAAATCACCCCAGGGAAACACCCTGTGTAAGTAGGAGAGGGTAGCTTACTGAGTTCAGGAAGCCTTTGTAACAGAGTAGAGAAGTCTATATTTCCTTTATATCTTCACCATTATCATGAAGGCATAACCCTCAGGTTACCCAAACTTTCTTTATGAACATGATGCTAGCTGATAACCATCTCAGAACTTTTGCTCAACCTGTGGTTTCCATAATCACCAGTACTGCCCTGGCAGGTGGCTCAGTTGGTTGAAGCATCATCCTATATACCAAAAAGTTTGCCAGTATGATTCCTGGTCAGAGCACACACCTAGGTTGAGGGTTTGAGGGTTTGATCCCCAGTTGGGGCGCATACAGGAGGCAACCAACCAATGTTTCTCTCTCACATTCTCTCTCTCTCTCTAAAAATCAATAAAAACATACCCTCAGGGGAGGATTAAAAATAATAATAAAATAACAGAATCATCAACACTATTCACAGGACCATGAAGAGATACAGTTTGCTATATGAATATATTAGAGGATCTTTTCTGTGTGTCCCAAGCACTGAGGCAATGGGAAAATGGGATGTAGCCTTGTCTGGTAGGGAAAATCAGACCCACCGCCACGAACGTCTTCCTCAGTCATGGGAGTTTCTGTTGTCATAGCTCTGTAGTGCCTTCTAAACAAAGGTATTTGCACCTGCTGGCCCTTGCACCCAAGGGCTCAGTGTCACAGGTTCCTACACTGGGACACTTGCCTAGTGAGTCGTCTAAGTTATTCCTTTTTGCAGATAATAGCCCGAGTTCTGCCTTAACCCTGATATAACCATCAGTGTAACAAGCAATGTATATAGTCTCTAAAATATGCATGGAATTGCAGAAAAAGTAAAAGGTACCTACTTTTAGTTCTGACAAGATATTCACTCCATAGAATTATGCAACGCCGTTCCCACTGCTCTGTAAAATCTTTGGGAGGCCCTGCATTTTGTATGCAAGCACTACTAGCACAGTGTTCCTAGAACATTTAAATAGCCTGTCTCTGTAGAATTAGCCAGACAGCCAGCCCTGGAGAAGTTGGGAGATAATTACATCTCCCATAAGATGAAATTCTAATGAGAGAATGTAGCCAAAATGCCAGGTATGTTTTTCTTTTTCTTTGTATCTTGGGCATCTCATTCCAGGACACATTCCAAGCCACCCTTTTGCTCACGTTTCTTCTTTCATGAAATGACTTTATTCTCTCAGAGCTCACTAGTAACTATTATAATAAGAATATAGATTTCTTGTATCTTCAAGAGTTTATTTGGGGCACACTTTGAGGCTCTTGCATAACCTCTTTGAAACAGAAGTTTTGCAAAACATAATGATCTTGTCATCTGCTTTTCTTTTCTTGGCTCAAAATAATCAAATTAACAGGTAGAAAAGATTCAAGCTTTCTAGTTTACATTTCTGCCAAATTGATTCAAAGCTAACATATTTTTGAAAGGGTTATCTAATTAAATTTCAAATGGCTCTTGCTAAAACTTAGCCCTGTTTCTGATCCCAGCTACTCTGTCCATCCTTGAGAAGCTATGGAACAAGTTAATAAGACGGTAAGGGGCAGAGGGTGAGAAAGGAGGGAAAAGAAAATTAGGAGAGAGATTAATCCATGTTTTTCATGGATTAAATCCATGTCTTTAATATACCAGTCATTTTATATCAGTCTCTGAAACAAAGACATTATTCGGAAGACATACAGGGTCACCCCCAACTCTACCTCCTGATGTTGTGGCTATCATGCCCCGCTGCCAGGCACAGCTGTTCGCTTTGAGCATTGCACACCTCAAGGGGGCACCATTCCTATCACCATCTGTGTGTACGGACCTGACCACTGACATTTCTTCTCTGACAGTGAACCGTGGCTTCCCACCTTCCCTCCCTGGTTGTGATCTGTACTCAGTCCTCAAAGTGGGCCCTTTTTTAGCCACTCTGGTTATCATGCCAGTCTGGCAGCTTCCTGCGGGTCCATCCACACAGTCTGCTCCTCTACTAGGTTGGCCCCATTCTGAGGACAGAAACTTAAAGACCCACTCTGCTCCTCACAGTGCAGCCCTGGCTCCCAGACGGGGTTCTGCTTCTTGGGTCATCCAGGAATCTGTTGCTTAGCTTTCCACTTCCACTTCCGCCCCTGACCCCAGGCCCCAGATTTTCCTGTCTGCCTAGTCCTACTTTGTCGCGGGTATGTCTGGAATGAGGGAGGTTCCCAGAATTCTCCCCTATTTGAAAGGTAGAGGTTGGAGGAGAGGAAAGAAGACGGGAATACTAATGTTATCTCCAGAATGACCCAGATCTGTCCCATTCTGGTCCACCTTGCCAGTTACTGGGCCAGCCCTTTGTACAGTTTGCACTATGGACTCTGCAGACGAGAGTCTTTTATTTTAATATAAAAGTGTTTTGAATGGTTCTTTCATTAAAATCTATTAACATCTTCCTCTTAAGAAAGCAAGTTTCAGTCACCAACGCAGATACCAAGTGCTGTTTGTCCTACATATTTGATTCTGCTAAAAATATTCCAGGGCCACTTCTAGAAGCCTCGCTTTGTCTTGTGGAGCCTGGTCTGGGTGGCTTTTCACCACACCAACCTTTTCTAGGCCTTTCCTTTCTTCTTTTTTCCTTTTCTTTTTCAAGGCCTCAGGGAATTATTTCTCTAGAGCTGGAAGGGACCTCAAGAAATCCTCTAATTCAGTACCTTGCATAGAGGCAAATAAGACAGTCTTATCCCCATTTTACAGAAGCAGTAACAAGTCCAGGCAGAGGAAGAAACCGGCTTCAAGTCACACAAACTCAAGAGGCCACAAGCAAGTGTCTCAAGTCTGGCTGTGAATCAGGATCACCTGGGGACCAAGCTTCCAGAGCAATTAGATTAGAGCCTCTGAAAGTGGTGTTTCTGAAGCCTGACCTGCAGCAGAATCCCCTGAGGGCTGATTTAAAAACAGGTAGCTTGAGCCTCCCCAGAGTTTCTGATCAAAACGTCTGGGTGGCCCCGAAAAAGTGCATGTATAACCAGGTTCCAGGTGAGGCAATGCTGATCTGATGCTGCATGTGGAGACCCCACTGTGAGAACCACGTGTGGTGGGAGACACCTTTATGGAGGGAGGGATGGGTTAGCACCAAATAGACTGGCTCAGTGGTGAGTCAGCAATTTCCTGCCCACTTCCAAGTGTGCCAAGCTGTGCCTGGCGAGTGACCCAGGAACTCTGGCTAAGGCGAAGAACAGAAACTTGACGAATAGGAAGTGGGCTAGAGGGTTCTGTCTTCTTTAACACCTTCCATGTCTTGGTCTCAGCATTATCCCTCATTGATCCACTTTACCCCAGACTTCTGACTTCCGGGTCACTGCACATCCAAGGTCCTCCCTGTGACCCAAACGAGTCTTCCCTTGGGTTGTGTGCTGCCCTGCCCAGACCTAACTGACACCTTCCCTCAGATCCCCAGGGCTCGATGCCTCTGGTGCTGGGAGCATGCTAGTCTCTCAGTCCTGTCCCTGGGCTTCTTTTTGGTTTTTACTGTATATTCACTGGTTGGCTGCTAGGACTTTATGCCTCCTGTATGCTTCCATATGGGGACCAGCCTAAGAAACTGACCATTTCTGCTTCAAATATCCACATTCCCAAAGGCTCACTAGCTAAATTTATGATTTTAGTCTGAGAATTATCTCTTTTTCAGACCATTTGCTGAGCAGCGTTGATGAACATATTTAATTTCCTTACCCATTTGTCAAACATTTATTGAGTAACTAATACGTGACGAGCACTATCCTGGATTTAGAGATAAGGAAACAAATAAGACACATCGCCTTCCCTCAAGGAGCAGTAGGGAAGGCAGCGTGATGAGTGCTAACAGAATCACGTGGCAGGTATGGTGGTATGCTGTCAGGGTGAGACAGCACAATTCATCCCTGAGCCCGGCTGAGGTTGTCAAGTCCTCCATTTCCCTGGGACTTAGGCTTGCAGATATTGAATCATTACTGTTCAGTAGCACAAGATGGATTTATGTATAGATGCAGGACCGACAGCACAGACAAGGAGGCAGAGAATTATTCTGTCACAGTGGTATGCTGTGCAGGGTTATAGGAAGTCTACATGCTGGAAGGGGTTTCAAACAGAATATAAGGTGTTAAGTGTGAAGTGAGTTTCAGATGCTAAGTGTAAGATGAATGGGGATCTCAAGGTTAAGTGGCACACTCATAGAACGGGGTTAGGGGGTGGAAGAGCAGTGAGCCAAATGGGGAGGGAGTGCTTACCACGGATGGGAGATTCTCTTGGGCAAGAGAATAGCTAGAAGCAGTAAGCAGGAATCACCCTAACTTTGCTGAGGGCCCATGCCCACCATGTGGTTTCATCCTGGACTGCTATGCAATTTCCACCGCAACTTGCATGAGAGAACAGCACTTGGGAGTCCTGCAGCTGCCCCCCAGCTCGGAAGAGAACTCTCGGTGCAGCCACCCAGCCCCTTGGAAGAGGGCCCCAGCATCTAAAAGCGCCTTGGTCAGTTGAAGGGGATATCGGAAACAAACAAAATCCTTTAAAAGGTCACCATAGGAAAAGACGCCAAGTGCCCTGGACCGAGGGAAAGAGCTGGCTTGAGAGCTGGGTGTGGAGAGCACCAAGGATGATGCTCACCGAATGGGGAAATTTAAGCAAGATCCTCAGGTGCATGCAGGCTGACGCAGAGGACTGAGAATGACCCACACAGCGATGCTTTCATCGTATTCAACAATTTGCTGGTCCTTTCTGGGATACAAGGGGCTTCATTCTATGCTACGATTGTGGCTAAGTAGAATTTTGCTATTTAAAGGCCAAAAAGATAGCCAAACTTCATCTAAAAGGAGGAATTATCTGGCAACATGACTAACCATGTCTTAGTTTACCTGTTTCTAAAGAGGGAATTAAAATAATTTTTTTTAAAGAATGACACAAGCCTTCAGCAAAATTGTTCAGTGGATGAAATCTTTCTTGTGTTCTTTCTGTGTCTCACCCCGTCAGCTTGCTGCTCTTCTAATGTGCTGAGTGTTAGTGGATTAAATCCTTGGGGGAATTTTTGGCGAAGGCTTTTTGGAAAGTGGTACCTTAACCCAAAGGAATATTTCCAATGGTCTTATTGAACTGGAGGAAGTATTTTGGTTTAGGAGGTTTTCTAACAACCCTCAAACATCACATTCAATAGCTCCCCACAATGGGCATGAGTTGAGCAGGTTCTAAGTCCAAATGTATTCTATGTACTCTAAGCTTCACTGTGAAAGAGGTTCAAAGATAAGCAACAATAGCCCTTTGTACTGAAAAAATAATTGAGGAGTGAGAGTTAAGAGAATTGGGACTCTCCACAGCGGGGAAGAGAAGTGGGTTGGACAAAAAGTTTGTGTGTGTTTTTTCCATAAAATAAAAGACACATTTTTTAAAAAAATTTTCACCAGTAACTTTATTGATTTGGATATTTTGAATATTTGGCTATCTTCCACGTGGTAGAATGTTGCTTGTTCTCAATGTCTCGATTTGATTGCTATCATTCAACTGGTCTGACTGATCACAAAGCATCGTCCAATGAGAAATCTCCAGCACCAAACTTCGCAACCACATTTGTCACGTTTGATCAGCCACAGCACCTTCTCCATACACTGCACAAATCTTTTCTTGCATTTTTACCTTTCTTGAAATAATAAAGTATAATAGGCCAAAAATGTCACTTATTTTCTTCCATCTTCAAAATCAAAGTGGCTACACAAAAATTCACCAATTTTGATAAGTTTTCTTTTAAATGCATGCTGATATGACGGCTGTCACAATACAATCTAACAAAATTGTTTCGAATGAAGTTAAAGACAACTAAGCGTTACTAGAGCCATCTGACAGAAAAAAAAACAAATGAACTTTTTGGCCAACCCTATAATAGTAGCTTAAATTACATCTAGCGTAGTACTGCCCAATGGAAATAGATGTGAGCTGCATGAGTAATTCAAAATCTCCTAGTAACCAAGTTAAACAGAATAAAAAGGAACAGGTAAAAATTATATTTTAACAATATATTTTTTAGCCCAATGTATCTGAAATGTTATTTCAATATGTAATCAATATAAAATTGTTTTAATGAGATACTTTACATTCTTCACACTGAGGGCCAGAAACCCACTATTTACGGGTTTCTGACGTGGCTAAGTGCCTGTGTGATATGTACAGCGCAGCACAGGTCTGGACCTGGAGCAAGGCTGCTGGTAAGCGTCCTAAGTGGCACCGGTGAGTCTGTGAGGAGGAAAGGGGAGGGAACTGAAGTTGAGCAGGTGAGGCAGCTATAAAAACATGAAGGCCTGGGTCCTGCCACCTGAGAGATCCTGACTGATGTGGTCTGGGCTTGGGTCTGGGCATTCATATTTTTTAAAACTCCGCATGTGACTCTGATGCAGCCAGGGCCGAGGCCCACTGGGCCAGGGACGGAATTTTACAAAATGAGAGTAATCACACATTGAAATGAAAGTTTTAGGGAGGATCATTTGTCTCTTGTGTCCAAATATAAGAACTAGACGGAAACTTAGTATCATGGAGTCCAACTCTCACTTTACAGGTGATGGAAGGCCAGCAGTGGGCGTTACCGTTTGGTGCTTATTGATGATTTTGTTTGTTTGTTTATTTGTTTACGTCCTCAGTGCCTCCTGCCCCCTTTGTCTTTTTTAACCTAGAAGAGATTGTCAAACTCTTTTCCGTTTGAGTTGATCTTGGAGACACGTGCTGATGACTGGCAAAGGCCCATCCAGTTCTGAGTGGCATGGCTGTCTTTATAGGTCAAATCCAGGCACCTTTCCATTGGATGGTGCCACCAGCTGTGCGGGATGAGGAGCTAAGGTCTCTGCTAGGCCCCCGTCCTTATTACTGCTTGTGCATCTCTGTCCTTTGTCTGTTTGCCATGCTCCTCCCACTGCTCTGAGGCAGACAAGGGTTTGGACCTATGCGTGTGATTTATGACTGATATTTGCAAGGCTATTGCATTTTTGCCAGTTCTTGCTAACATGAGGGGCAATTTCTGTCAGCAAGTTAAGTATTTAGAAATAAGAAGACATATTCTGCTGCTAAATAAGAGCAGTTTTAATGAAAGTCGTACTTGGGGGCCGATGTGTTGGGTAGAACCCCATGTATGGTTGATGCATAAATGTCAGAGCGCAGAGACACCTGGGTGTATAGCACGTTGCAGCCCCCATGGAGAGTGGCAGGATCTGTACTGAAAACCGGCTTCACCAGGAGCTCAGAAAACAACTTTCTCACTCAGGATACCTACACTCCTTCGATATCTCTTTTACACAACAGTAAATTGCTCTCTTGCTCCCTCTTGTTTCTAAAAGTGGGTCACTCTTCAGTGCTTGCCTTTCAGATTCTGGAACATGTCTACTGTCTTCTCTCTTCTTATCTAGCAGCTCAGGCCACAGAAAATGAAAGAGACAGAGACTGGCCACTTAGATCATCAAAAGAGTAAGCTGGAATTTTACCTTTGGCTTCTTAAGATGTTGAAACGGATTTGTATGGGGCCAGGTTTGCACCAGAAAGGTATAGGAATAGCTTCTTATTTGGCTTATGATTCTCTGGTTCTAATAGGTGTATAAACTAAGATTCTTAAGAATCTACTGTAAATTCCCTTAAAAACCCCAAACCCATGGTGATGGCTGTTCCAGGTTCCTTTCTGAAGATCCCGGGGGAGAGGTTCACTGGCGATGAATGCTGGAACCCTGGAATAGAACAAATCGGTCTCACGAGCAGTGAGTGGCAGCCTTTCTGAACACAGCTGCTTTCTTCAGTGGAAAGCTAAAAATAGCCCGATCACTGCAGGCTGGTTTCACTCTAAGCCTTCTGCCACATACATTTGTCTGTTTCATTCAGGGCTTCTGCATGTCTATGACACCGCGATACTATTTCAGAGGAAAGTGCATTGAAGAAATGTTTCCTTTCCCTCCCCCACGTTCACTCCAGATGTCCTCAACTGTCCAAACTGTTTCATATTAAGGGAACTCACGGGAATCTTCCGGCATCCTTGCCATCCCCATCTGCTTCGCTCATTTTGGGAAAAATCAACACCCTCCACATTGTGAGCAAGAATTTACAATTATTAGAGGTTTTTTTCCCCAAGGAAATGTTCATTGCATGTGTGATTTTCTATGGATAGCTCATGAAATATTGAATAAAACTACCTTTCCCAACTGAGGCAGGATTTTACTAGATTCTGTGCTTAGGCTTAGTTTAAGGAGATATTTTTTCCTGGACCTGACTGACTCTGTGGCCACTGGCAAAGCCAGTTTCCTTTTAGCTCTAAAAGTGATTTGGGAACCCCTTGCGAGGGTAGATGATGTGAGTAGGTCAGTCCATGGGGACCAGGAGAAAGTTTGCTCGCCCAGCCCTTCCCCATCTTGCCTCCCTAAGGAATGTGGTTTTGTGTTGTGTGTGGGGATGACATCACAGTTGTAGCAAGGTGGGCTCCTTGTGTGGTTGATGGCCCTCCAACACTTACCTTTCCCCTCTCAGCATCCTGGGTATTAAGGGATGGAATGTAAGAGACAAAAAGATTGGGGGAAGAATAAAAGAAATCAACCCACTGCTTCATACTATACATTTACGAAAGGTCCACTTAGAAAACAGGTATGAAAATCCCAAACAAGAATCCTTTATAATCAAAATATGGAAAATAAGCCGCAACCTTAAATCTGATCACACTGTATATACACTTGTATGTACGAAAGTACAATTTTGATGGCTTTAATAGAACTGAAAATCCTAAAGATGAGAACTAATGTTGCTATGGAAACTTTTACATGTCTTGACTACAGAACTCATAGTTTAAATTTGCAAACTTAGTATCACGTTAGCTTTTTTTCACATTGGATTTCTGGTTGGTCTTTTAAGAAGATAAAAGGAGAAAAACTACATGTCATGCTAGTAGCTCTTGATGTACTCACAGCCAAAGGAGAGGGTAGTTTGTGATCACTTGACACATTTTTTTTTTGTCTGTACAAGGAAACCTCCACAAAAGAGCTTACATAAGGGCTTTTGAAGGGTGAGGATTTTATAGTTAGATGTGATTACATCAATTCCAAAATTTTCAAAATTTGAAAGGTTTTCTTTTTTTATGGGATCAGGTGTCCAAAGTATGAACAACTAGCCAATGAATCCAGGGACTTAAAATCCCAGATGTGACAGAGCTCAAAGCTGTGTACAGAGTAGGAACAGCTGCAGAACCCAGCCTGCAAAGGCCTGGTAATGCTCGAAGCCCGTGTGCATCCAGTCCCACCACGCCCTGCCTGTGGAATGGGGCCCTCTGTGCGAGAGCACCGTGAAAAGGATGCCACTTGGAGAATTATGCATTGATAATTCAAGAGGCTTGAGTGTCCCGGTCCCTGCTCTTCCTTCATCAGTTCCTCCCTTAGCTGTGGAGGTTTGTTGGCAGAAGGTTTGGCAAAATGGAAGCTGTGGAGTAGAGCAGGCCTGAATATAAAGGTAGCTCATGGGGCATACTATTTAACTGCTTTGAGCTTCAGTGTTCTCACTAAATGGAAATAATGCTTATGTTACATGGAGGTTATGAGAAATGGTTGTGATAATACATGCAAAATACTGAGTACTTTACCTGAAGCCCAGCAAACTCTCAATAAGTAATGTTTTCTTCCAGTTGAAACATGCGCATCGTAAGGCCTTTGGGAGCGTGAAGGGGCCAATTTGTCCAGCTCGCATCTGTGAAGTCCTTGTGAAGTGAACATAGACTAGTCCTCTTTGCCCACCCCCCCCCCCCCGTGTATTTGGATTGTTTTTACCTAAATTATACAAATAATCTATTTACTCTGAATTCATTTACTTGTGCCGTGATGGCCTTGTCTTGTTGCCTACTGTGTTCTCACCCTTCTCTGATGGAGCCCGAAAACTAAGGCCTGGCATCAGGAATGCTTGTTGGATGCAAGGGTGAGATGTGGGGGTATAATTTGGGGGGGGGCAGTAAGCTCTATTTTAAAAATTAAAAACTATGTGAATACAAAATTAGGGTCAGGGCTTAGGAAGGGCCCAGGTAAACATGGAGCCCCGAAACTGAATTGCATGAGCTGCAGAGTAAATCTATCTTCGTCTGAAGAAATGAACGTGATCGTGGGACCCCTAATGAATGATCACCCACCTTTTTGTAACCCTGTACTGTGCTGTCACCTCGTTTGGTGCTATGACAATTCAATTTAGATCTGTTACTTGAGAGGCCAACTCATGTTGAGAAACCATCGTACCCACAAGGTGTGTGCAGCTGGTGTGGGATAGACAGCCATGACCCAGAGAGTGTGATAGAAAAAACCCACAATCTGGTTTTTATCAATAACTTATGTGTTCATTTGCAAGCGCTGCTACAAAAAGTATCACAGACCAGGTGGTTTAAACAACAGAAGTTTATTTCTCACAGTTTTAGAGGCTGGGAAATCAAAGATCAAGGTGTTGGTCAGTTTGGTTTGTGGGTGAGAACCCTCTTCCTGGCTTGTAGATGGCCACCTTTTCATGCTGTCCTCACATGCCCTTTCTTCTGTGAATTCTCAGAGAGAGAAAGAGAGAGAGAGACAGAGACAGAGGGAAGGAGAGGGAGAAGGAGAGGGAGGGAGCGAGAAGTATCTTTCTTTTCTTTTAAGGCCACCAATCCTATCCACCCTCATGACCTCATCGTTTCTTCCTTAATTACCCCTAAAACCCAGTTTCCAAATACAATTACATTGGAGGTTAGGACTTCACTGTATTAATTCTGGGGGGAGGGACACAATTAAGTCCACAGCATCTACAAGGCTTATTTTTGGCTTCAGCTCGGGCTCTCATCTGAGGACTCACTTAGCTCTTTGGGCTTAAATACAGTCCTCAGATACAGGAATGATATTAGAGCAGCAATTTTCAACCGGTGTACCACCTGCATATTTAAAACATGCAATATCTGACTATTTAGTCAAGGACATTGACCTCTTTTATATTGTCAAATAAAAAAATGACAACAGCCAATGCAACAATAATTGCCTGGTATGAATGCATCAAAATTATACCTATTTTTTTTGTCAGATGGGCAAAAATATATTTTTTGGTGTGTCACAGAATTTTAGTAGTTAGTTTGTGTGCGGCATGAGATGGAGAGGTTTGGAAACTGCTGTAGTAGAGCAAGGTGAGGCAGAACCCTTGTCTCCAGGGAGGAGAGCCAAAGGGCACCCTGCATGAAGCAGCTTCCCCAAAGGGGGTGTTCAGACTCTGTGGGGTGTTGAGAAGAGGTGCCAGGAAGGTCACAGGGAAAGGACCTCCTTGGCCGTCAATCAAGCTGTGCTTCCTTCCCTTTCTTGCTCTTTCTCTTTCATATTTCACTCCTCTTTTCATTTCATCCCTTCCTGTGTCCTCTCTTCCTCCACGTTCAATAATACAGTGAGACACAGTGGTTCTTGGCCCTTTTAATGATGGCTATCTGCTTCTGATTTCCCAAAGATGAAAGAGTTAACTTACGCTTTAGGAGTCGGTGAATGGAGAGGGCAGAATAGATAAGGGGACGGTGGTGGTGGGAGGTCAGGTAGTGCTAGTTTAAGACTTGAGCAGTGACCATGCTGTCCCAGGGCAAGGAGGAAGGCAGAATGACAGTGTAAGGTTGAAGTGGTAGGTGCCAGCACAGAGCAAGAAACACCCCAAGTGATAACTCTGGGTCTCAATTTTCTCATCATCAAAAAGCCAGAAAATGCTGGGGGAGAAAATCCCCAAGGTTCCTTTGATCTCTACTCTCCCATACCTCTGCGCCTTTTACTGCCTCACCTTACTGGGAACTAGCACTGATAAATAAAACCCTTCGTGATCCCTGTAAGAAAATCATCATGTCAATTCAAAGTATTGCTCAAATTAATTCTAATGAGGTTCAGGGGGAAAAATAAGTAACAACCAAAACTCTTTAATAAAGTGTTCTAAAAAGAAAAAAGAATTATCGCCCACTTCTGCACTTCCTGCTTTTGGCAAAGACTAGAAGTGGAAATCTGAAAACACTGTGAGACAGTCTGTTCTCATGGTATTTCTAGCTGAGAACAGGAAGGAGGGGAAATCTCATATGAGTGAGAGAGCCTGTTTTTCAGTGATTAGCAGGCCAAAGAAGTTTCACTGGGCAATCAAGCTTGACAGCACCTCTAAAAGTTTTACCTTTATTTGGCCGGCATAGCAGACTTTGCCAGAAGCACCACCACGGTCACAGAAACATAACTATTCTCCATTAGCACGCCTGAGTGGCTACTCCCTCTGAGGCTAGGTGTCAGGTGCTGGAGACCCAGACACAAGCAATGTGGTTCCTACCCTTCTGGAGCATAAACAAAGTTGGAAGGATAAGGTGTCTATAAATGAAAAATAATTATAATTCTAAGCGGCATATGCTGAGTGCTAACAGCCACACAGACAATGCTAGGAAGGAGCCGTCCACATGCTTCACAAAATCCCTTATTAGCTTGCATTTGTTCTCTACCTCACCAAGGGCTCTAATCACTCATCGCTGGTGTATTCTGTACCTTTAGACAAAAACATTTCTTAATTTCCTTAACTCTTTTGCTCCTCTCTAGTCACAACAGAGATTGCTCTGTGTGTGCTGCCAATGAGTCATGAAGGCTGAATCATGTTAACAATGAGGATGCAATGATTAATGCATGTTGATAGGCTGGGTGCACTGGAATCAGGAAGATCCCGAAGTCTAGACTAGTTGCATTGTCCTCAGTTACCTGCCAGAGGGCTGCGTGTACTGGTGTCTAAAGCTGCAGCAGACATTCCAGGGAACCCCTTTGGTCACCATGACTCCAGTCAGATCTCATATATCTCTTAAGGAGGGCGTCAATGGCAGCTTTATCACCAGGGTCACTCAAGGGCTCACGTGGAGTGGTGCCCATTCCATCCCTCCCCCCACCCCCAGTGAAGAACACAGGAAGCCCCCATGGGAGAGCAATTCTCTCATTAACTGAGCAGAAAACGCTCCTGGAAAAAGATTGAAAAGATTTGATTTATCTTTGAAATAATGTAAGGATGAGGATTATGCACAGGTTTTATTGAAAGGATCACCATTACAGTGTTTATTTACACCTGGGTAATATGGCTACACTCTGAATAGGAAAGTACGCATAAATTGGACAGATACAGATGGAACCCATCACGTTGTATGCACTAACGTTTTAACCTAAGTAACTGCTTTGTGTACCACCTCAGGTGAGAGGACGCAGTAACGTCTTCCGCAGTGGCTGGGAATTCAGGATTTCTCCAGGTTAATTTTGTTTGGATCTTTGGGGAAACTTAGGGTTGCTTTATGACTTCTTATTTATTTCCTGTTGGGAATATGAAAATGAGTTAAGGCTCAGCCATCAAAAGAGCATACAATCCAGTCAGTAAGGCAAACAGATCCCCAAATGATACGGAGTAGGCAGGAGTGTAGTAGGCAGTTAGAGAGGCATGAGTACAGTGAGATAAATAGGCCAAACCCAGAGGGTTACCGGGACAGAGAACCCTGGATGCCTAGCAATGGACAAAACTACAAGCCCTTGCATGACCACTCCCTTAAGCATATGACATCTAGGCTTCAGCTGTGTTTCAGCTCCAGGACCAGAAAAGCAGCAAAACCAGACAAAGCAGCCATGGCTGACATCAGGACAGGCTTCACTGACTAATGACCCCTGGAAGGCTGATGAATATTCTATTGAGATCCTCGGCTGAGAACTCCAGATCAAAGCCCTCAGGACGGAGGACCCAGCGCAGCTCTCCTTTTCTCACACACCCTCCCCTTGCCCCAGCCCCAGGCATGTTTTCCTTGCCTCTCTCTTCTTGGCTCCAGGGGCCCTTCTCTTGACTCTGTGGCTTATTTCCTGAGCCCGTTTCTTCTGGGGCTAGCTTCTTTGGCCTCTGTGGCTTTCTAGATGGACTTTCTTTGTAGTTTGGGTCTTGGCTCTGAATTCTTTCTTAGCCAGAACTTAAGTACTGAGTTTGCTAAACTGAGGTCAAGCACCTTGTGATGTTTTGCCACCAACAGGCAGACGTTGGATGGGGAGTTCTACCAAACGGGAGTTGAGTGTAGACACGATCATCTTCAACATTACAAATGAGAGCACTGGCATCAAGTAGTCTGTTTATTAAAAATAATTTTTGATTTCACATTCATTGTAGGAAATTTATAAAATAGAGAAAGACATAAAGACGGAAGTAAAAATCACCTCTCATGTCTCCCGTGATGACCACTGTAAAATGTTGCTATATATTATTCTAGTCACCTTTCTAGGCATACCTAGGCATTTCAAAACAACGATCAAATCACGTCGTATACTATTTTACAAGTTGTTCTTTTCAGTTAACAATATGACATGATATAGACTGTGATTATTTTCCCACAAGATGTCACGTCCTTCTACACCAGGATTTTTAATGGTATTTTAAAATAAGGTCTTGTCCTATGGACACACCACAGTTTATTCATCCAATCTCCTAGAGTAGGACATTAAGCTTGTTTTCAGTGTTTCACTCATACAAGTAATGCTGTGATGAGCATCTTCATGTATAAATATCTGGGCACCTTGCTGATTATTTCCTCAGGATGAATTCTGAGAAGTCGAGTTGCCAGATCACAGGCATGGAAATCCAAGCTCAGGAGCATGGCTCATAGTGTGGTTGCAAAACAGGCAAGATGAGCCCTTGACCATGCACATCAGCCACGTGTGTGTTCGTGTTTTATGATTCCTTTATATTGTATACACATTGACCCTAGAGACCAAAACAGTCATTCCGGGTCTGCTAGCAGAAAGCTTTCCTAGGTTTTGGCTGCCATCTTATCACCATTAGCAACTTTACTCTGAATTTGGCTGGTAAAACGTGTTTTACCTGCCTTTCAAGTACACGATCAGACACTTGCTTACCTTAAATCTGCTGTCTTTTGATTCCTTACTGCATTGTAATTTCACAGGATCAAAAATCACAAGTCTCATTGATAATGTGATCAAACTCAAGAGGAGTGAGTTTGATAATATATTCACAGTGTCCAAAAAAGTTTAATCTCAGGTATACACATAATGTGTTCATTTGAAAAGTTGTTACAGCTTCCACTAGAGTACTCCATGGTAGTGGTCATACTTAGGGTGACAACATCATTAGACTAAGGGACATTGATATTTTCACAAACATGCTGAAAGATAATGCACTTGAAATGAGGTGGCCAAAGGCATCTTAGTCAATGTTTTTGGAGGTCTCCTTTCAGAGTTGTCAGTGTATGAGATCCATAGTAATTCTGTATTTCCACTTTAGTGTTTCAGGGCTCTCATTTGCTAATTCGTTTGCTCAGTCACTCATGTAGATGATTCAACAGCTATTTTTTAAAAATATCACAAATAGGGTTTTGTCACCATTATGAGTCTGAATTTGAAACAGATTCTTTGACTGGGGCTCATATCCATCAGCTCATTTAACTTTAGCACCTGTCTCATCCCCAGTTGTGTTTCCAGAACTGCTACCTTCACCATGAGAGTCCATGAGTTTTCCCAATTCAAACTTGAGCTTCTTCAGCGTTTTACTTTTCTAACAAATTCATCATGGAGTGGATAAATCTATCAGCAAGCCTTCTCTGTGTCTTTTCCGGTGCTATCTGGAACCAGTTTATTGACCACTTCTTTCATGTTATTTGTCTGCACCTCTCAGGTCATGATTTCCATCATCTTCTTCCAAATTTGGCATGCCTGTTGCTGCTGAGCACAAGAGGTCCTCTGAATCTGATTGTTGCATCTTTAGTGAAACCTACACAGAATAGACTAAACAAATAACCATCAGCAGTCTTGACGTCAAAGTGAGCTGCAGTCATGGTCTGCCATTTTTTGACCATGGAGCACGTTTTGTCATGGGTGAGATCCAAGTCAGGCAGCTTCTGCCCTGAATAACCTCAGTAATCAGCTTGAATTTTCTAAATACAACTTTATTGTTCTGTGGATCAACTAGGCTCACTTCAAAAACATGACCCTTGAGACCATCAGATGTGATTTTGGTCCCTTGAGTTCTCATGACTGGTGTTTTCCCAACACTCCTTCCACTGAATGTGGCTGGTGCTTTCACAACACACCGATCTTCCTTACAAAATGGATCATCGACTTTCTTTCCTCTTGGCTCATTTTTTGCCACCTTTTATAAGTGTCTCGTTCTTGCCCACCACCATGGTGTTGCTCAGAGAGCCAAAGGGATGACAGCTATTGTTTGAGTCACTATTCTGTACCTGGAATATGACCAAGCCAATGCCCTCAAAAGCTCATGGTCTTATGAAAACATGCTTAAGTAAAAAAACAAACAAAACACAACTCTCATAATACAGTGCCATAACTATTAGGACAGAAATAGAATGTACTCTTGGATCTCTCTCCCTCTTTTTCACTTTTTCCTCTTTGCTCTACTTCCTTTGAGTCTCCATCCACCACCTCTCCCCTCCCCCACATCAGTAATTTCCAGGAAGAACTTGGACTGAGAGTCAACAGTAGAGTGCCAGACAATGGCTCAGGGGTTCTTTTGGGCTAGGTGGAGCCCGGGGAGTAGGGAGCACAGGCTGCAAGAGGCTCCTTGGTGCAGACCCCACCCCCAGCATTTGTGGAGCCTGGGGCCAGAGCACAAATGGAGGCCACTTACCATCTGTGGAAATAAACAAATTCTGTAAATCAAGTTAATAAGCTGTTAACTAAAATATAGCTTCAGATGAATAAAGTAAAAAATATGTGTAAACCTATGGTTTCATATAATAGAAAGCTGGAAGACTATCATGCAATCGTATTTAATGATTATCATTCATATATGGGTGCCCTATTGATGGGCTGGCACATTTGGATAAATATGAAAGGACATATACACCCCTGGGGAAACAGTGACTGCCTCTGAGGGGGCTGGATCTGCTGGCATGAAGTGGGGTCTCATACTTATTGATTTAGGCAATTTTTAAAGACTCAATGAGATTATGGGTAATTTTCTTTTTCTTTGCTTTTTCTATTTTTCAAATGTCTAAAATAATATGTTGCTTATGCAATTTGATTTGAAAAACAACAACAGCAAGTCTAGAAAACCATTCTAGGATTAGAAAGTGTCCCATTAAGTTGAATTTCTAGAAAAAGGTTGTGTTTCAATTTTTAGATCTACGTGATTTAAGGAATTGACTAACGTTAACCTCAGAAACACCAAACGTTTTCCTTCAAGAGGTCATGGGGGAATAGGAAAATGCCCAACTATCAAAAAATAACAAATAGAGAATTTATATTTTAAAAAGAGAGCATGTGCAGCCACAGAACTTATTGCCTGACCTTTCTAGGCATATTATTTCTACAACTAATCAAACATTTATTTTCCAATGACCTTGGACATTTTGGAGTTGGATTATTTCTACAATGAGATATTGCATTTACTTGGTGGTGTCAGCATTTCAGAGTGCCTCATGTCACTCTCATTTTATCCTCACAACAACTCCATCAGGTGGGGAGGGTGTTAAAGAAAACGAGGCTCAACACACTGAGATTGGGCTTACATGTCACAACTCGGTCTTGGTGGAACAAGGACTGGAGCATAGGTCTCTTGGATCTTAGTCCAGTTCTTTTGCCACTGCTGTTTATAAACTTACACAATGACTTTTCTGGATCATTCTTCAGCATTTTTTATAAATGTCTCACTCTTGGTTTTTTAAAAATGGGACTTATCTTTAAAAGACAGCCACATGTTTTCTATGAGCTACTAAAGAATACTCAGCACCCTTTTAAGAGATGCCTGACTCCCCGTAAGTAATTCAACAAATGAGGATCTTTATATAGAGTGCTAATTAGTGCTAAGTACCTTTAGAGATGCCTTCTAGGATAATGTCCAAGGATACACCACGTGGGGCAGGAAATTATAATAACCTTCCCCTCAGGGACTTAGCTAATTTTCTGTGATGATGAGACACCATAAGATTATTTTACTCAGTGCTTAAAATATACATAAGCACTATGTTAGTCTCATTACAAGATAAACAGCATCCCATTTACTTAGTCTATTTCTTCAATTGGGAGTATATTGTAACAGCCAACATTTTGCCCAGACTCTAGAAAAAGTATGCTTTGAAAAGATAATTTTGGGTGAAACGTGTGAAGGGTGTCAGAAGGTACAAAGTTCCAGTTAGTAAATAATATGTGGATGCAATGTACACACAGCGCCTATAGTTATTAATATGGCATTGCATATTTGAAAGTTGCTAAGAGAACAGATCTTAAAAATTACCATCACAAGAAAAAAAATTTTGTAACTATGTATGGTGACAGATGTTAACTAGACTTACTGTGGTGATCATTTTGCAGTAAATACAAATATCGAACCATTATGGTGTATGCCTGAACCCAATATAATGTCATATGTCAATTATATCTCAATAAAAAAAAAGCACAGTGGTTTTTAAAGTTAAATCTATGGTGCTATTAAAAAAGGATAATTTTATTTTTGTAATATATGTTTCTGTAAACTAGTTTTTAAGATTTCACATTGGGGCAGTCCAGAATGTTTATAA
Source organism: Macrotus californicus (assembly GCA_007922815.1). NCBI lineage: Eukaryota > Metazoa > Chordata > Mammalia > Chiroptera > Phyllostomidae > Macrotus > Macrotus californicus. The sequence continues at coordinate 73,467 of VMDR010002115.1, forward strand.
CTTAACTTCTAGCTCAGGGGTCCCCAACCCCGGGACTGCGGACTGTGACCAGTTGGTGGCCTGTTAGGAACTGGCCCCAGAACAGGAGGTGAGTGAGCAAAGCTTTGCTCGTATTACTGCTTGAGCTCCGCCTCCTGTCCATGAAACCGGTTCCTGGTGGGAAAAAGTTTGGGGTGTTCTAGCTTATTTGTCATGACTTTAGTGAGCTGCACGTGCAGTAAAAGTCAAAGGACCCCTCACCCACTCCCATTCGGCACCACACAGGTCAATAGCTATAATTAACTAATTAACTGAGGCTATTGGCCATGTCAACTGAAAAAAATTTCCACTGGAAAAAAGTTACAAAACCAAACCAAAAATCTCATGTGGATTCATTTTATTTTACCACAAAATCTTAAAGCAAATCTGGAACTTCATGTAAAACATCATTGCTCAATTAAAATGAAACAAAACAAACAAAAAAAGTCCTCTTTTTTTCAGAATATGAAGACAAATAACGGCATCCCCATGTAATGGAACCAGTGCTTCTGCTAGGCTGGGAAGAGGCCTGAGCTTGATCCAAACATCAGAGGCATCACAGAGCTATTTTATGATGAGTAAAACTGAGGCATTTAGAGAATAAGGAAAGTCTTGAACAATTCTATAGTCAACCTTGGCTTTAAGGTTCAAAGATGCCTCAGTCCAGGCAGAATAATGGGTCAGCGAGAACCGGTGTACTTGCTGGCATAGCTGCTTCAGGATGTGGTGATGCATGTCTCCAGGTGCAATGTAAAACCCTGCTCCCCATGTCAAATCGCTGTCCAGTGCTTCTCGTACTTTTTAATTCAGCTGTCTGCTACCACCTCTCTCATCTGTGGTCTTAAGATTGCCGTTAAGTCAGAACAAAGAGGACAGCTAGTCACCAGAGGACCAATACTGCATGATTCCATTACATGAGGTTGAACTCAGAGAAGAAGCAGAGAGCAGAACAGTGGTGCCGGGGGAAGCAGGGGTCTAAAAGAGGGAGCTGACAATCAGTGGGTCCTGTCAAAGAGGGGGAGTTTCCCCCTCTTTTGAGTTCTTATGGCTGCACTAATAACAGAATGGACATAAAACCAGATTAAGAGGAGAAAACCCAATTTAATACATGCACATAGAAGGTCATAAATGTTACTCAAAGAAATAATGAACTGGCCCAGCTTTTTACAAGTATACTTTTTAGATAAAGAAACAATAAATTTGTGGAGATTTGACAGGATAAAGGAACTTAGGTTTGGGTGTTCGTTAATGACGAATCAAAGCAAAGTTTGGGTTTGGGCAGTAAATTAGTAACAAGGTTTGCTATACAAGCTTCTCAGCCCTGGGCTCCTCAGCTCTAGAGATAAGTGTGTCTTTCTCAGCTCCTCTGGAACAGGAGGGCACCTTTCACAGGGAAGATTTATTTCCTGCATTCAAGGAGACAAGGGAGGGTCAATATGTCCACCGGCTGTTTGTCAAGTAACTTTAATTCAAAGTAATCAATATGCCATTGTGGGACTCTTCCCAGTGGCCTGTCCTGAGAGTATAGCATTTCAGTAACACAAGATGAATAAGTTCTAGGGATGTACTAGACAGCGCTGTGCCTGCAGTTAGCAATTCGGTATTGTACACTGAAAAATCTGTGAAGAGGATAGATCTCATGTTGAGTATTCTTAACAAAATAAAATTTAAATGAAAAAAATAGGAAGAGAAAAGCAGAACAAAGAGCAAAAATCTCAGGAAGAAATATAATTAAAGGAATATAAAACACTTCTTCGTGGAGGTAAGGATGGAGGCTCAGGTAGTGCATGTCACTGGGGCATTGCCTGAACTTTAGTGACATCATTCAGAGAGCTAGAGGCACTTGACTCAAGTCACGGAGGTGACTGGTGTCCTCTTCGGGAACACAGACCTTTGCTTGCTTTTGTTCACAGTGCTTGGCAAGAGAAAGGGCATCCAGTGTTACTATCTAGAAGCAGCCAGCTTTACAGTCTAGCCACACCCCTCCAGTCCTGTGGGGTGGGTCCAGGATGGGGCACTGGGTGTGTGCTCGGAGGAAGAGGAAGATAATAGAGATCAGGAGTACCTTGTGTTCATGTAACCCTGTTAATGACGTTGTCACTATCTCCTTGACCTTTCTTCTTAACACCATCTCCTAGACCCTTCTTGCCAGCACGAGTTCTCCCTGATGGAGGTATCGGGGATGCACATTGAGTTTCTGCTAGTCTGTCTGAAGGTGAATAACATTTTAACTGTAACAACATAATCACTGCCTCTGACAGACTGGAGATAAAAAATGAGAAAACAGAAACCAGGCCTCTTCCTTTCAACAGTTACATAGGCAGACACATGTTATCGCTATACATTCATGCTATTCATATTCTTCTAATAACTACATTGACACATTAATATAATTAGTCTGCCCTATTGAACAAATTAGCAGACTCCTCACAGCCTTAGAAAGGGAATGCCTGGATCCTCCATTCACTGATTTCATACTAGCTTTGACCACAGTAGCAAAATAATTATAGTAAAAAGCCGCCAGCAAATCTTAGCATTTACAGTGTAGAGTCATAATTGAACTAAAATTGCTCAGAAGTATGAAAAGGTCAGCTTTCCACAGCCCTTAGCATTTGTGTAACACCAGGGAAATATTAGTGCATCTGTTATTTTAAGTGGGCACCAGTGATTCAGAAAGCTAAAAGCAGCAATGTCTAAGCCTTTTTAAGTTTTCTTAGCCATTGATGCAGGTTTTATCCCCTCAGCTGATGGCAACCTGACCTCTAGCCAAGCAAACAATAAACAAGAGCATAAACAAAACTGGACCCTCTCTGGCCCTGACCAGTGTGGCTCAGCTGGTTGGGCATCATCCTGCAAAGCAAAAAGTTGCTGGTTTGATTCCCATTCAGGGCACGTGCTTGGGTTGCCGGTTTGGTCCCTGGTTGGGGTGCCTGCAAGAGGCAACCTATTGATGGCTCTCTTTCACATCAGTGTTCCTCTCCTTCTCTTTCTCCCTCCCTTCCCTTCTTTCTAGAAATAAATAAATAAAATCTTAAAAAAAAATTGGTCCCTCTCATTTTTATAGTTGAGGAATATATTTAACAAAATCTTTACATTTCCATGGATGTAAATCTCTAAGCACTACATTTCAGCTGTTTAAAAATCTCATAACGTCAGGAGTTACTCTTCTGGCAGGCTGTAAACCTAAGCAGAGTTATTTTGGCATAACAGATACAATTTACAGGGAGATTTAAACATGAGCATAGCTCATAACTGTCAACAAGTAGCACAAAGCCTTATTCCTTTAATCAGAACATCTGAATTTCAGGTGTTGAAGTTTAGTGGGGAGCTGCTCCATCTGCTAGGGTAGCCTGACAACCCAGAGCCCCCTCAGAGGGTTGGCAGCCTTGCAAAATCTGTAGAGCGGTCCAGCTCTCTTCGTACGCATGCTTTGGAATTTCCAGGAAGCTGGCTTTCCACACGTAACTGGGAAGAGAGGGTGGACAGTCTGGGTAGCAGGTGCCGAATCTTAGTGTGCACACTGCCAGACCTCAAAGTCAGCCTGTGATTTCACCAGGGCAGAGAGGGCCAGGGTCAAAGCACAGCCTGGTGGGGACACCCAGATGGCTTGGTGGGAGGGGCTTCATTGTCCCCCCAACCCACCACAAATAAATGAATAAGTAGTGTGCTTACACTGCAAATATAACATTAGGATAAGTCTCCTACCCTTCTCACCAGGTTGTGTCTCATTAGTTCCGCCCACAAAGACATTGTTGTTAATAGTAAATAGCGACGTATAAAGTTATTGGCAGATGTTCCAAACCTTGACCTGTACCGAGAATTTCCTAATGACATACAGTAATAGAATCAGTCAGTCTGAACAGCATGGTATGTGTGTGTGTTAGGCTAACTCTAATTTTAGATGACTAACCCATGTGAGCTATGCAGCGCACACAATGGCGGATGGAGGATTAAACCTCCCATGTGTAGAGACTCAGAAACATTTGCTATGTAAATGAATCACGAGTACATAAATGCTGTACGCAGCAGCGGTAAATTCAACTCTCACAATCCCTCATAGAGCTCTCAGGTCAGTGAGGGGGAAGAAAAGAGGCAATTCTAAAGAACTCTTTGTCCAAAAAAGAAAAAAATAACCCTCCACGATGCTGTGGGATCAGGCCAGAGGGACACCCAACTCAGGAGGAAGTGCTGTTGAAGTGAGATCCTGAAGCATGCGTAGATGTTAGCTATGGGAGTCGTCAAGGGGAGGGAAGACCATTGCAGGCAGTGGAGAACCCATGCTTAGAGGTCGATGCTGAGGAGCCATACAAAGCAGGCAAGAAACAATCAGTCATGTGGAGCCCTGCAAAGTCTTGTGACATTTGGATTTTATCCTAAGAGCAAAGGGGGCCATTGATGGGCTTAAGCAGATCAGCGATATGGTCAGGTCTAGATTTTAGAAAAATCATTCTCTGTTGGGAGCTTATTTCGCATTAATACTCTCTACTTGACATTTTGCAAATGATGGTGATTATAACTGGATGCATTATTGTCTTTTTATAATATGGGAGTAGAATACTACTCCCATAGGATACTATGTAATGCATGTTGTATTTTAAATGACTGTGATGAGTATAAAATCATAGCTATTATTATTATAAATAACAACAAACATTTATTACAAGCTCACAGAATGCCAGGAATAGTGCTACGCTTTTTGTAAATTATCCAATTTAGTCTTTGAAAAGTAATTTTTACCAGGATGATTGATTGATTGATTGACTGACTGATTTCTCTAAAACCTTGTAATCACCAACCAGGCCGCTAAGAGAGCAAACACGCCATGAAGGCACCAGGACCCGTTTAGGTATAGACACTAGGTACCAGCTTAGACTCTTGCTGAAGGATTATTTCCCAAGCGCTAGTGCACTGGTTTGCGGAACTTTGGAATCAGTCCAATTGGTGTCCCCGTTTGGATGAAGGGAGTTGAGGATTAAATTTAAATTTATGACCTCACTTGCCTAGGTCATACAGGAAGCAAACGACAGGGTCAGAACTGCAGTCCTGGCTATTAAAGGAATTTCAAATTCACCCAAACTAGTCAGGAATAATGATCATTAAAAACGTAGACTTGTTGACATTAGCATATCTTCATTTGAGTGAAGAATCTTGTGGGAAAGTCGAACTGAAACTACTGAGGTGACAGTAGCTTTGTGTCAAGGATGGAAGGCTGCGAACCATGGGGACAGAGCCATGCGTGTCCCAATGCCATGGGCCTGGGGATGGGAACCAGACAATTTGGCCAGTGGCATATCTGATCTGTGTGATAAACACCAAACAAATGTGGGATTTTATCTTAGTTAAAGTAAAAATCAAAGTAAAAACTGAAGTTGCTTCTCTAGTACTTGTTACCAGCCTTCCTTATGTTTTCCTAGTGCATGGTCCTTATCTGGGAAGCTGCCTATCGTCTCCCAATCTCCTGTGTGATGGTTACATCAGAGGAAGAAAACATTGTGCTGTTGTTAATTGCCTGCTTATTTGGCTGACATTTCTAAACCCACACAAGAAAGCCCATAGCTTTCTGTTCAAGAACATTTTAGTGCGGCTAAATGAGCATACAACTGTTGACATCCTAACTAAAAGGGCTGACTCACGTTACCCTGGAACCAGTGTGGGATTCTTAGACGGTGTCACCTTACAGAACTTGGGCGTTCTTAAAAATACCCCGTCCCTTCCTGGACTCTCATGAACTTCTGCCTCCTGTCTCTCCGAAATCTAGGGGCCTGCTAAATGCTAACAACCGAAAAAGAGATGCTGTCACATGGGAATCTTAAGCATGAAAGAAAGCAAAGTTCCTCGGGAATAATTAGATGTAATGTCTTATTCACGGAACAGACTTGAACCTGGAGAAGACAAAATTGATTTGTGTGTGCTCACTGGTTGCACCTGCAGGAGCCGAGCTCTCCTTCGGCTGGTGCAGCCGCTGCGATCACGGGTCGTCATGCTGTGTCGGCAGTTCAGCCCCTTCTATGACAGTCCTCGCTCCCTCCTCTCTAGCTTTGGTTGTAGCACAGGCCACAAATAAATTGCTAACATTTAAGTGCATCTGTTGCAAAGACAGAAGCACAGAGGACACTGGGGAAATTTCAAACCAAATTTCAGGACTGAGCTCATAAAAGCATGTACCATCTGTGGAATTTTGCTCATATGCATCACTATAATGGGGGGGGAGAGCAATGGAGAAGAGAAAAAAAGAGAGATAAAGGGTTGCATAGTAACTGGATTTAAAACTGAAGTCTCTCTTCTCAAAATCGGTTCACAGGTGGCGTTTGGGTCAGGCAGGATCTCAATACTTTCCTCACACTGAGAGGCCTGGCCTGTGGATTTAACTGCGTGAATAGATTATTTCAAATTCTTTGTACCCCTGTGTCTAAACACAGCCCCCCTGCCCCCACCCCCACTTTATTGGTCCTGCGCAGAGATTCAAGACTTTCCATCTTCCTGAGGGTCTGCTTGTGGGTGGGGCTGAGTCTAGCTTTTCCCCTCCACCTCTGTGACAAAACCAAACAAAAACAAAAAATCCCAGATCATTTTCTGATAAAGCACTTTACATTTCTACAGTGCAGGAAAAGGGAAGTTCCTTCAGAATCCCTTTATAGAGGATGACTCTCATTGTCTAACAAGCTTTTCATTGTTTGTGATTTTCATTTCCTTCCACAGTTCAGGGCACTTGGGAAAAAAGTTTCTATTCAGCACTTTTCCACTCATAATTCAAGAAAAAGAGGCATGCAGGATAATAGGGATAATTAACTCCGACTGGAAATAAAAAGCTTGGCACCACCAAGCCCCTCCACCACACACAGTACCCATTTATCGTTCTGTGTACTCTCTGTCAAGGCTAATTACCACTTCTCTAATTACTAACCTGTTGAAAGAACAGACGAAAATGCAATGCAGTACTTCAATAAAGTACAGTTTCGTCCAATACCATCTCAATAAAACTCCCTGAGACCCAAGTCTGACCTTACAATCTTACCGTGACAAACTGCTATTTGGCCTCTAAAGTAGGACCAACTGTCCCAAGAATACTTCTCAGTGTGTATGTGTGCAAGTGGAGGTCGGATTTCTTTAATTTATATTCTCGTAAAATAAAGGATAGCTGGGAGCGCTGATCTCATGCCCAATAAGTTTCAACATTTATGTGGCACTTTTTGTTTGTTTGTTTGTTTGTTTTACCATTAATCCATTAACCTTGGCTCAGTGTTGGGACGACCACTGTGTAAACGACCATATGCTTCCTCTGTTAATGCTTCTTACTCCAGACCAGCAGACACTTGTTCCCTCCTTCAGATACAGCTGGTCATGTGAAACCCAAGTGGAGAAGTACAGAGACAAATACAGTTCTCTCTTTTTTTCTTAGGGCAGTGAACATTGGGAAGTTTTAAAAGATTGGTTCTAATTTTCACTCATTTCGGTCCGCATTTACTTGCCTATGCCCTGGTTCTAGTCATGATTTCTCTCTTCTGCAAATGCTCAGGACCCGGTCTACAAGGAAGTAGCCCTTGGCCTTTGGGGCCGTGCACCAACAAAGAGGGTTGTGCGTCTGGCTTCTCAAGATAATAAAGGCTGTGTCTCAACTCACTCTACGCTCCCTTGAAAGAGAATTCTGGAACCTCGGAAATAGCAAGTTTGCACACAAAGGAGTGTCTACGCCAGACACACATGCTTAGATGCCTCTATTTTTTGACCCAAATGGTTTGCCCCCACTTCATCTCTTTCTTATCAAAAGAGTAAAAGCAACTGGAGGTTAGCTGAGTCATTGTCTTCGATCTGTGAGGAGATACAGAAAATAGAAGGTTCAACAGCTGAAATGCCATTCTGATTTCCAGAAAGAGAATGGAAGACAATGCTGGTCGAGACGCTGAAATGGATTATGTACAGCAAGAAGCAGTGGTCACCAGGAACTAGCACTGATTTACTAAGAACCAATCATGTCAAACAAAATTGACTTCTTTCATTGACAGTGTATCAAGCTTGCAGGTAAGGAAATAAGCTAGATTTTGGACCTTCTCTCTTAGTCTGTATTCAGAACTTCATTAAGATGAGCACAAAATCACTCATAATAATCTTGTTAAGGAGTTCGCAGATGATTAGCTGAGTGTTAGTACTAGCCATTGTTATTAGCTATTATAATCCAGTTAGAAAAACTGGAGGTTAGCAAGAAGAAAATAGGGCAATGAAGAATTAGGCAATATATCTAATAGAAACAATAGAAACATTTTGGGGGGCAGAAAAAAAAGTCTTTAGCCCTGACCTGTGTGGATTGACGGGAGTGTCATCCCATACACCAAAAAGTTGGGAGTAAGATCCCCAGTCAGGGCACAGACCTACATTGTGGGTTTGATCCCCAAGGGGGTGTATAAAAGAGGCAACCAAACAATCTCTCTCTCTCTCTCTCTCTCAAAGCAATGAAAAAATGTCCTCAGGTGAGGATTAAAAAAAGTCTTTAAATACATACACGTGTGTATATATATAATTATTACATGGAAGGGTAATTAGACTTCTGTATGACACCGATGAGTAGCACTTGGACCACAATGGGAAGAGTGACAGGAGCCCAGGTTCTAGTTCCATCGTCAGAGCTATCCAGAGATGGAGCAGGTTGCCTCAGAAGGTTCATTATCTACCTGTTAGTTACCTACTGCACAAGCCATAAAGGGAATTTAAGGACCAGTTGGATAATCAACTAAAATGACCTTTACAGTTTAGTGGGATTATTCATTTTACAGCACCTTCACATATTTCCTTGTTTTAAATCCCTTCCAGGCAAGCTGAGGCCTGAGGCTCTGGCCTAGATAGTTTTAGGAAGAAGGGGTTGAGTGCATGTTGAACTGGTCTGGTCCAGGGCTCCTGGGTATGAATCAGAAAGGAGCTGAACACTACATTTTGGATGAAAGCCATCTTGGGAAGCTCCAAAGTATTTCAGTAAAGATTAAGTTTGAAAGGGGAGGTGGGGGAGCATCAAGGACCTCATCAGAAGCAAAATCTGTAACTTGTGCCATTTTTCAGAAGAAGAACCTGGGACTCAGAGAAATGAAGTAAAATTTCTGAAGCCCCACAGCAAGTATAAGGCAGAGCCAGCCACACGATGTAGGGCTCCGGACTCCAGTGGGCAGCATTGTGCTAAGAACACAGAGAGCAGACCAATAGTTAACAGGGATAAATGTGTCTTGCTACCCTGGCATCCTCTTGCCCTAATTTTTATAATTTCTGAAGCTGTAGATAACTGTAAATTCTTATGCGTTCCCCTGTGCATCCACTTGTAGGCTTGCCTGTATCAAAAGGTTTTGAGGGTAGAGTTCATCATGCTGCCAAATCTTTTTTTAGACTCTGTCTCAAAGTCCAACTAGGTGGACATTCATTTACCCCTGTTTATAATTAAAGACTAAAAGAAACCGTTCTGCCCTCTGAGGAGTTGAACACTTGTAACTACTCATCTGTAATTAGAAAACTTGGAGCTATCAGCCCCCAAAAAAGATGATAAGTCTTTTTTTATCAGTCTGCAGTGAGAGCCCAAAGTGGAAGCTGGGCCTAAGTGTTTAGGAATAATTTTGGCTTACTAACCTGCCTGAGCAGCACTATGTTTTGGAAAGAAAACTTTCCCTCGCATTTACATTTACATCTTCAAAATCAAATAATTTGTTGAATCATATATTGGGGTTAATCAGACATTATCATTAAGAAACCACAGCTTTTCCTTTTAAAAATATTTTTAAAAAACAGGTAAAGACATTGCTATATATAACAAATTAATAAAAAGCTATGAATATGTAAAGAAGGCAGACTAATCACTCCTAGGCATAAATTATTTCAAAGAAGAACCAAAATTACTGTTTGTGATGACAAGAAATCTGTTTTTGGCTTTACAACCATCGTTATTAAGTAGGGCACTGTGCTCTTTGGAACACAAGTCTTAGCTTCCAAAGACTGTGGAGGTTTGTGTCAAGTTAGGAGAACAAGGAAAGAATTTGGGGGCAGAGTTTTCTTCTCGTCTTAGTTGAGCATTATTATGAAATGCCTGAGTGAAGAGGCTTAGAATGAGGGGTCTAAACCTCAATTCCTGGGACCTTTGTTGTGATTGTTTTATGGGGGAATTTGGAATTCTTAGAAGGCTCTTGTTGTCTAATGTGTTTAGTGTAGGTAATTTTGAAAACTCTGTGGAACAAAGGAAATAACAGTGTTTAGTTTGAAGCACACTCTCAGAACAGCATGTTGAACTTCCCTCGTTTATGTTCTTCACCCGGCCTCCAAATCCTCTCTCTTTTCTTTCCATTAATCCCACTCAATAGTCATGTTGCATCTCAGTCTCTAATTCACTCTAACTTAGGTCTCATTGCCCACATCACGTTGTCTAATTGACGGAATCCATGAGAATATTTCCTTGTTATGTTATACTACACATTGTGGGAGATATAAAAATTTGTTGGGCATAGCTCCCCTCTCGTTGGAAAGACTATACTTGTGTCATAATAGAGCCAACAAGGCAATCAGGAAATTTAAAGCCAGGCAATGGTAAACCTCTGGCACTTGGTACAGACAATTGGAGCTATATGTATAAATTCAGAAGAAGGAGACTCTTTGGGCACAGGCAGTCAGGGAAGGCTTCTTGAGGAGGAGCATTGAGTTGAGCAATCCATGGTGGCTCAAGTTCATACAGAAGCCAAGTCCATGAAACTATACCTAAGGAGCCTGCATACAAGGACAACTCAAATGTGGCCCTTTGGTTGCAAAATGCCTCGTCCCAATTATTATATGCTTAGTTTATTGATGCATACTCAACACTCTTTGTTATTCCTCCATGCCTCAGCATACCTAAATGGGACATGTATATAATATTGTGCTACAATTGTAGTTGGATTCAAAATGGAAGCCAGTTCTAGGTGAGCCAAGACAAGCAGAAACAGTAATGGAAAGAATAACATGGAGGCCTTTTATTTTGAAAAAAAAAAAAAAAATTGAGCTGTCAGGAGCACAGCAAGTTCAGAAATCAAAACAAAGGCAATAAAACCAGCAAATAAATGTGGCATCTGCAGTCATGTCGACATGAGATACTGGGCACATGGGCGCCTCAAAGCTAAGTTTGCCTTCCACAGACTGTCTTAGGGGCTTTATTCTGGAAGAGAACTACAGCAAGAATTGGATGGGCTAGACTCGAAATAAGGAGTAATTACTTAAGAGGTGATTAGACTATGCTGGTGTAGTAAAGTATATGGGGTAAAACATTAAAGCTAATCTTCATACTCAATGTGCTTTGGGGGGTGTCTCAAATAGTATACAATAATTTACTTAGCTCACTTCCAGATAGCAGAGCAAGAGATTATGTGATATATTTAAAAATTGGTTATGGGGAAAAGTGGTCATATTGGTCCTGAAATACACTAGCTGGAGCTCTCAGAACACTGAAGTTCGATCTAACTCACAGCCCAGGAATATCAAATGCCTGCTGGAACTGCCAGGTCCATTTTTCACATATGCCTAACCACAACGTTCAGCTTCTCTATGCAGACAAACCTTATGATTTTCAATGGAAGTGCTCATGTAAGACCTTTAAAAGCCAAGACCTGCGTGTTCCTCATGAAAATGTAAGAGTCCCTGACATTTAGGATAACAGAAGGAGTTGCTCTGATATTCTTTGCTAAATTTACAGGATTTGGCTAAAACCCCAAGCATCTATCCTACCACAGTGGAGTATTAGTCACTCTTTAAAAGATTTAGCGTACTGTACTCTGGTGTGTGAGTATGTGAAGTACCACCAACTATGTGACTGGTGGACAGATCCATCTTCCAGATTCAAGCTCAATCAATTTTTAATTTTTTTGACTATTGATAATATGGAGTCACTTAGTTTAACTGAGCTGAGTCCTAAGCATCAAATCCTTCTTGAGAGGAAGAGCAGAGTAACAGAAGGGAATCATGGCATCCACAACCGTTGGAATGGTCCCTTCAAGACAGCCTAGCGCAGCACTCTCCAAATGTTTTCCCACTTGTTCTGAAGGACTGACTCATGTTACCAGGAGAAGGGGTCTGAGACCAAATAATCTGTAGGACATTAAGGTAAGCAAGCCAAAGCAGTTTCTCTGCTGTAAGACTTCTTAGAACCTTCCATAGCTTAGTATGCCTTATGAATCAAGAGGGTTACAGACTTGAGTGAGACGTTTTTCATTTTGTGGATGTGGTGTTCTGAGAAATGTTGATTTATTTTCTTTTTGCAAAAGAAAGCAAGACCCAGAGTGGTTGAGGGCTTTACCTCAAGTTCCCAAACTACTTCCACACAAGTAGCCATAGAATGATTTACCTGAATGATAAACCATGATAGTGACACAGACCTGTCTGGAAAACAGGAGAAGGAAAGGTGAGTGGCCATTTCTGAGATAATTAATGACAACAGACATAAGCTGCATTTGGCAAAGAGGCTCAGACACAGAGAAGGCAGCCCTGCACTGACCCACAGACTGGGTCAGTGTGTGTGACCTGCTGGGCCACACAGAGTCCTTGGGCAGGGCCACAGCTCCCAGGCACTAGAGAAATGCCCCATTGATCACCTTCACTTTAACTACCTTTCTCATGGACATTTTGCCGCCAAGAGTAGGACTGGCTGGACTTCCAGGGAAAGTGTGTGGACCACCAATTAAAAGATGGTATTAGTCTCTAATATTGAGCATTTGTGTTGACTTATCAATCTTCTGGGATATAGATTACACAGCATATATTAGTAATATGTTCTTTTGTCTGCTTTCTTTTTAAAGATTTTATTTATTTATCTTTAGAGAGAGGAGGGAGGGAGAAAGAGAGGGAGAGAAACATCAATGTATGGTTGCCTCTCACATACCCCCTACTGGGGACCTGGCCTGAAATCCAGGCATGTGCCCAGACTGGGAATCGAACCAGCAACCCTTTGGTTTGCAGGCCTACACTGAATCCATTGAGCTACACCAGCCAGGGCACTTTTGTCTGTTTTTAAATTCATGCTGGAATAGTTTTCCAAGCATGTCTGAAAAACTACTTTTAGAGAGGGACTTACTTTCCATTAATAATTTTTAAAAAGAAGGTTTATAGCAGGATTTGTGATCCGCAGATCCCAAAGTGTTACATAAATAATACAAGAAACTGCAAAATGATCTTATGTAAAGTCACTTCACAAGATGCATGTTTAATTAGCACCTACTATAAAACAGATGCATGTGAAATAACTGAGGGTGGCATGTACTATTCTGAACAATACGATATCAGCTCAGGACTCCAGGGGCATTCAATATAACCTGTTTTTAATTGAGCATTTTATCACCAAACAAAATAAGAGACAGCTTGTGTTTTATATATTTCTGTAGAACATCATTATCCAATAATAAATGCAAAAAAATTACAAAAAACAAACTTTAAGAAGGAAAGAAAATTAAAGGCACAGATTTCTGGGGGGTGGGATTTAGCTGGTCCAGGATTTTATGTGAAAACTAAAAGAGGTGGATTCATAGCATGCTGGTTGTTATAAAAGCAAATCATTACTAATTTCCTTTGAACTTGCTCACATTATTTGCAATATAGTATAAAAACTACCTATACGAGTAGCCCAGAACGTTTTTAAAGATATGAATCTCAAATGCAGAATTTATTTTGACTTTGTAAAAACTCAAAAAGGAAGCTTTCTTTTAGCTGAAGTAAGTTATCCTTCCCCACACATGCGCACTCAGGCTAAGGAATAAGTGGCAAATCAGAGGGTAAAAAATGGCATGAAGAGAATACATATGTATAGCAGGACTGCCCTGCATCCAGGACTGTCCTGGGAACTTCTGAGAGAGGGACTGCTTAATCATCCTTTGGCAACAACTCTGACATTCAGGATTACAATGAACGTTAAAGGCAGTCTTGAAAGGGGAAAAAAACCCTGCCCACTGAGTATTACTTCTTGAGCTATAAATATAGAAAGGTCAAAGGGCAGCTTCTCCTGCTTGTCTTGGCACCAGCCGTGGCGGTGACTACGGTTTATTGTGCATATCTGACCCTCATATGTTTTTTCTCTTTTCTTTCTTGTTTCAGGACCAGCTGTGTTGCCTCTTTTTTTATCTAGCAACTGCCTCTTCCGTGAGCCCCGTCTCCCTGCCCTTTCTGCCTAGCTCTGCCCTTGTAAGTCACTGCTGAGTGGCCAGAGGTCTTAGTTGGCAGCATCAGAGTGACCCCAAAATAAACTCACTGCTGAGCTAAAATGCGTGACAGAATCTGAAACTCACTCTGACCTGTAAGAACTGTGGATTCAGAAGTCAATAAAGAATTTGTTCCCTTCTTTCTCTGTGCAAAATTCAGGAAATGTTTTGGGTGCCTGTTGAATTCAAGGTGCCGAGCTGCGTGCTATCAGGTGAAAGAGGCCTGTTCTCAAGGAGGTGACAATGTAGTGCACATCATAATGAGATTTTTTTAGAGGATGAGAATGAGTATGGAGCTAAGATGAGAACTTAACACTTGGGTGATTCCCTTCCTAGCAAGGCAACCTAGGTACATGGAATCCTGGCCTATCTGGGGACGTGCATGGGGCTGCTGCTCTCCAGTTGGTTTCAGGCCTTCTCATTCAGGTTTCTGATTGTTTCCCGTGTAGCTGTTGGTACCACACACTGCAGCGATGGCTGTGCACTCACGCTTATGCAATAGAAATGATTCTTTTAATGCCCATCATAGCAGAAAGTATTGAAAATGCCAAATTTAGATAAACTGAAGTGTTATCTACAGTGACACAAATGTGTTTCAAAAGCAAACACCTCACTATTCAAAGGAATACAGTGATGGATTGTTTTGTAAACTTAACAATACTTTTGAAATGTACATATTAGCGTCATACATTCTCACGTTGACTTAAAACTTTGCATCTTGAATTCCATATAAATGTTATATATGACTCTCATTTTCCTCTGGCTTCACTTCTCTCACTTACTTCATCTGTTCCATTTTTTTCTTCTAAGTCTCTATGTAAGATGCCTTACATCCTTTCTGTAACTAGATGAGGTATCAATAAATGACATATACCCATAGATGTTTCTTCTCTCTATGACACAATACATCCTATGTTGATATTCCTTACCTAGTTCAGAGACTGGAGAACTTCATTCTGTTCCATGCCACTATTAAAAATAGTTCCTAACTGGGCAACTGGTAAAGCCCTGTTGGATTTATAACCTATGAACAGTCATTTTCTGTTCAAGACCAGTACCTCCTGTGGTCTTAAAAAGCAGGACTCACAGTTCTGTTCTGGGAGACATGATTAACTCGTTGTGTCTGAAGGGTGTTTCTGATAGAACTTTTGCATATGAATAAGAAACGAATCTAGGCTGCCAGCTCTTTAGCCTCCCTGAACATCAGAGGCCGAGAAAACAACATTTTCAAGCCTTTTATGTATCAACAGAATAAAATATTTTGAAGACACACTCGTCACATATGGCTATCCCAGAATATCACAATCTATGAATATAAGTGTTATTGTTTTTTTGTTCTGCAAGAAAGCTTCACACGCTCTTTCACAGATATGCCAAGTGCAGCTTGATTCATAATAGATTCATAATAGACGCTGAAAGATGGATACACGAACTGACTGCAAAGTAGCTACCATGTTTTATTTGCTGTTGACAAAGCTAGCAGCATTTTCTTCGCCTTGGAGGGGGAATAGGGAAATTTAACTGTTGGGCTGAAAAGCAAATGGGAGAAGTGTTTGAAACTGAATATAGCTGCGTGACAAGGTGACTTCACTCTTCTTTACCTCGGTGAGTCCTTCAGGAAGTACTTTTAAAAAAGGACAATTTCTCTTCACTGGAATGTGAATGGTAAAGGAGAAATGAGCTGTGAAACACTTTACTATGCTTTGAGGGAAGGTATGATAAAGTACAACTATCTTAAAGCCAATATTGTATGTTTTTGGCTCTCATAATACAGAAAACCCAAGGAGTCGGAAAACTTGATTTCTTGTTGCCACTCTCCCATTAATTAGCTGTATGACTTTGCACTTCAATCTGTTCATCTGGCTCATTCAGTTAATCAGCATTTTTAGTAGGAGGTTCAAGGCACCGTTCTGGATTAAGGATGCACAAGATAGAGCACTAGTTCTCTGGAATTTAGCATCACTAGACTCTAAAGGAGAGAGAAGATATACACAAAGTAGAATACCGAGTGTTGAAACTGAGCACTGTGGATGTTTAGAAGTTTGAACTAAGCCATTTTGTAAGGTCTTTCTGAGCTCCATGATGCTATCTGAGGATTAGGGTATATACATGGGGGCCTTGTAATTTGTGCCAGCTTAAAATTAGGACTTCTGGATTTTTGGGGTTATGGGTTCCCTGGTGAGAAATTTTTAACCTCTCTGTTTTGCATCTTCTTTGAAGCAGATAAATAGTGAATGAGACTGTGGTTACTGATCCCCTCCCCTGATCCTTGAAGGATGAGGAGTGGTGGGAAGTCTCTGAGAGCCACAGTGTCCCTTCACCAGTCTTCAGAGGGGTTTCCCCGGGCCTGTGGGGAGGCTGAGGCTGCCCACAGCCATGGCCGACAGCGATGACTCTCCGCGGCTTTTCCTGTTAGCGACGATTCTGACCAGGGTGGCCACAGCCACACAGGGCAGCTTCCAGGGGGAGGGGACCATGTGCACTGTTTTCTAAAGTTCTTCACAGTTTTTGCCCCTGTTTACCCCTTCAAAGACTGCTTGTGGGCAAAGGCCAGGGTGGAAAAAGAACACAAACTCTGGAATTAAATAGATTTGAGTTTGAATTCCAGGTCCATTTCTTACACATTATGTTAACTTGGGCAATTATTTTGCCTCTTTGAGCCTCAATTTCTACACCCAATTTCTACCAATAATTTGAGAATAATACATTGAGCTGTTGTGAGTCTTAACTTCAGTATCATATGCAAAATATCCAGTAAAGTACTTGACGAAGAAAATGCTAAAAAATGCCATCTCACTTTCTCCTTTCCTGAGTGCCTTGTTAGCGGGTCAACAAGAAATCATTGACCACCACTGGGGGTCAGGGGAGGAAGCTAACAGCAAGATCCCCAGTGACCTCTCTGCTGGCTATTCTGCTGTGGCTTGCCTCGCTTAAGAAATAGGTCCTCTGAGGAACCCGTTAAAATGCCGTGAAACCTGCAGTGAGAGAGCAAACATGGATAACACTTCGTGGTGTTCCATTCCACCAGAATATACATATATAGTCCCCTAGTGTATTGAGGAGCTCTTTCCAAGTCTTCTGCATAGTGCCTTGCCTTCAAAAGAGACCCAGACATGCATATAGATCACGTCCCAGGAAGAGCCAAAACTCCTGATCACAAAGTGATCTCAACTTGGGTTACATTTACATAGGAAATTCTACAATTACGGAAATAGTTTCATTCAAGAGAAAATACAGCATAAATATGACTTAAACAAATTTAGCGGGAGTCACTAAGGAAAAAATTAATAGGTTACTAAAGAATGTTTTGAGAAGCATCAACCGGGGAAGTTAAAAATATAGTAATAACGTTTTTCTCACAACTTCCTCACAATGCTATCTCTGTGACATCACCATCATTTTATGACAGTGTGACAAAGCTAACGTTTTCCTGTTCTGACTGATTTTTATTTTTGCACTCTCATCAAAACATGTATTACATGACTCTTCACCTTCTGTTACGAAAACATAAAGAGGGATCAGAAATGGACACCGTTGTTAAGAAATTTCAAAGCAAATGGCTCTAAAACATTGGCGTGCTGTCAGGTCTTTCAGCAACCTTTCTGTAACTGAGGTATCACGCCAATAAGTGTGTTCTTTGGCTTCACTAAAAGTCTATAATCTGCAGGAATTTCAGTCTTTTCATCCATAAAGTAAAAACAAAGTAGAGAGTTGTTGAGTGGTGATTTTCAGGATAAAATCAGTGCGACACTACTGAGAAATAGGAAAGCGAGTTTGCTGTTATTTAACATAACAGCACGTGTTTCTCAGGCAGGAACATTATCGTCAGCGCTGGTCACTGCAGGGGACATAGAGAGAATTCTCCATGGCATTTCCGAGAAAAGAAAAATCATTGAGTTTGGAGCTGCATATCAACAGGTTGGCAGGTCTTCAGGTAAAAATGTTAGAAGAAAAAGAAATATGGAAATTATAAAACACTTTTCTATAGTGCACAGTGCTATAAGGTTTTTGTTTCCTCGATGCATTGACAAAACAACAAAAATATGTATTGAGTAGTATTTTTTTGCAGTGACAATGATAATTTGTAAGAGCAACAGAAAAAAATAACATTTAACTTGGATAAAGAAAGTCTTCAAACCTACAATCATCTTGTGGTCTATCACGTCCAGAAATTTCAGTTGGGGTAAGAATAAGTAGCTGTGTCTCATTCTGGAGTCTTGAGGACCAGAAGGAGAACATGTATCAGGCAGTAGCAGGACAGAGGAAATGAATGAGGCCCACGAGAAACCGAAGCCTCGGACACTAAGAGTCACTGTAAACAAGCTCTGCCAATCATTTCAAATGCTCTGCTGTCATGTCTTATTTGTGTATTTTAAAGAAATAAGCCATAGCACCTCTGTAAATTTTTGCTTAACCATCAATGGCCATAAACAGTGGCATGGTAGTAAATTCTTCCCTCTCCCATCTCCATCATCTTTCCTAACAGACTTCTAAGGATGCTCAAATGAGATTGTGTGAAAACATAGGTACTTGGGAATCTGCTCTTCCACTGTCTCATAGAAACCTATGGCAGGTAGCCTGAAACCTACACATGCCTATTTGAAATTTGCAAAGGTGGATGTCCTGGAACAAGGCTTTAAAATAAGGTTTCTAAGCCAGCTTTTGGGTTAATAATAATCTTGGGTGATATTAGTACCTGAAGGCACTAATAAGCATCATGGTGTTTGTCTTGTTGATTTTACTCAAAGATTTGATAGACAGAATATTACATTTTAATACAAACATGGAGGAGTGTGTGTGTGATAAATATTTTGCAGTAGTTTTAAAGATAAAGCAAGAAACTTTTAAAGTGTTCAAGTTTTCCTGTATCTGCTTTAAGCTCTGATCCCAGAACCTAAGGTGTATCCTTTTATTCTTTTCCATTAGGGGGAAATTCAGTAGAAATACTTAAAAGCTAGTTCTCTAAATAATATAATTTTCTTTTCCCCACCATACCAGTATTGTGTTGTACCCTCCAACACCCAACCCACTCCAATATTCACATCATTAGAATGAATAAAATTTCATCTCCTACTTCTCTGGGAAGAACTTTTGAGGCAAGGGCTTGTATTTTCCTATTCTAGGGAATTAAATTAGCTCCTCAATTTGAAAACCACTGTAGTGAGTTGAAGATGAAAGGGGGTGATGGGGAGACTTTTATTCCCCTGATTTATCTGTTCTTTGTTTTGGCTCCTAACTGGGTCACTGTATTGGCAGGGGGCCTTCAGCTTCAAATTGTGTCTTTTCACTGTTTCTAGTCATTTTCATGGAAGGGGAAACCTCCCTCTTTAATGAAGGCTCCCAAAAACCTGTTATCTGGAAGAAATCTTAGTTAGAACTGGGTCATCCTTAGAAAGAAGCTGAAGGAGAGGTGAGTGGGAGGAGGGGGTACTTCTTGAAAGGAGGTCACACCACACTGGTAAAAGTCACGATGTTTATGGAGATGGGTTGTGCGTTAGAATCCTTCTTTGCTCCCTAACACAACTGTCATCATGCTAGTCCCAGCCATTGCCACAGGGAGACCAGAAACACCACCACTTATTTCATCCACTTGTACCAGAAATTTTGATTGACCACCTAGACACGTTGACATACATCCTGGAGATAGAAAAATGAATGGATTGTTTTTTTCAGACAGTTCATCGTCTAGAGGGTGACCAGCACTAAAGAGATAATCATATGATAAAAGAAGTAGTGATAGATGCAGGTTCAGGTCATTCTGGCGGCTCCAAAAATGATCACTGAACTGAGCTGGTAGTGACCATGGTAAATGTTTGAGATGGAGCTTCGAGGAGGCAACGATGGCTGAGAATGATCTGGCCCCTGTCTACTTCCTCAACCTTTCCCAATTCCACTCTTCTCCTATTCACTACATTCTAGCCTCTCTGGATTCTTTTTTTATTATTTTGCTCTTCTAACATACTTTGCTCTCTTGGCTCAGAACCTGACCCTTGCTGTTTGCTCTGCCAGGAGAGCTCCTGCTATTGGCTTGGCTGGTTCCTCCTCATTCTTTATTCACAATCAGCACCACCTCCTTGGAGAGGCCTTTCTGGACCACCCCAGCTAATGTGTTCTGTGTTAGTTCAGACAGATTAGGCTATGGTCACAGATAAACTCCAATGTGTGTAGTGGCTTAAGTACAATGAATTTTATTTGCCACTTGTGGAATAGTCGCAGGTGAGTGTTCCTTGTTGGCAACTGGTTCTCTTTTATTTTTAGAGAGGAAGGGGAAGAGAGAGAGGAAGAGAGAGAGAGAGAGATCGATCAGTTTGTTGTTTTACTTATTTATGCATTCATTGGTTGATTTTTGTATGTGCCCTGACTAGAGATTGAACCTGTAACCTTGGCGTATCAGGATGACGCTCTAACCAACTGAGCTACCCAATCAGGGCAAGTGGCTCTCTTGATACACAAATTCAAAGATCCATCTTGTGGCTATCCAGCTGGGCTTTGTACTTATGCTGAGTGGGCAGAATGGAGACATACCCACACCTTACAAACTTTGACCCAGAAATGGCACATTATCACTTCCACTCACATTCCATTGGCTGGAATGGCCAGACCTGGATGCAAAAAGAGACTGAGACTGTAGTCTAGATACATGCCTAGAAAAAAAAAGAGATAAGAGATGTTTGAAAATATGCAAGTGCATTTGTGTGAACTCTATCATACCCTCTTGCCATTAATCTACCCGACATCATCCTACTTATTACAGAACTGTTAACTTTATTGATTTTTTTCTGGTTATGTTGGCTCCCTCTACCAAAAATCTAAATTTTGTGAAAGTAAGGATCTCTGCTAAACTAAGCAGTTTAGCACTATATCTCAATTCTCAGCAGAATATTGGATGCCCAGTAGACAGAGAGTTAAAAACTGTTGTATTAACAAATAGGTGAATGAACAGAGTCTGGACAGATTAGTAAGAGAGAAACATGGGGGAATGCTTGGGTGTGTGTGGGTGGAGGTGGAGAAGTAAAGAAGGGCCTTCCAGACAGAGGGGATAGTTTTAGCAATGACGTGGAAGTGGGATATAATACAGTGTGTACAGCTGCTTACCTGTATTGGATAATAATATATGAGTTAGGAGTGGTCGTGGACGGTGCTAAAGATATAGTGAGGAGCCAGCTTTCTGCTCCTCTTCTTCAAAGATCTTTAATGCTTAACTTTATTCTATCATTTCCATGTTTTGCAGCTTCAAGGGGTTCCTCTTTTCTATAATATATGGTCCAAAGGCCCTTCCATGGTCTGATCCAGTTTTATTTCTCTAACTCTATTTCTCACTATTCCTCTATCTTCCTACATTCCTCACGTGAATTTCTATCACCTTTCCTCTGCTACTCCCCTGGTGGTGCTATTCCTTTACCTGATAGATCATTCTGGTTAAATTCATATCACCCATATAACTTTCCTCAGTCATTCCAGCCTGCAGTCACCTCTCCCTTCCATAAATTTCTCTTTGCATTTTAATATTTAATTAGCTATGTCATACACAGTTATTTATACTCTCCTGTATTATATAGTTTCATGATTTGTGTGGTAGTTTGGTTTCATTGACAAAATTTTAATCTCCTGGAGTACAGGAACTACTCATAGACTTTTGACCTCTGACTCCATTCCTTCATTCATTTAACACAATTCACTGTGCATCAGACAAGCTAGGATCAGAGGTGAAATCTGCTCTGTGTTTCTGATAGTGTCAGATACTGGGGATGCAAAATGGCATAAAATATCTTTTTCCTTGAGAGACACAGACTTATGGGGAAAACGTAATTGTAGGACCAGAAATAGGGAGCTGTTTCCTTCATATTAGAATTTAGGAAGTATGTGTCCCAGTGGCATGAAGGGTCCAGTGGGCCACATATCGACTTGTCACTTTTGACAGTCTCTCATATAATCCATTGGGTAGAAAGAGAACTGTTCTGAATTCTAGCTAATGACTCCATTCACATTGCTGGAGCGTTTTAAAGATTTCAAAGGAGACTAAATTTTCAGTAAAGCTCCAGTAAAAGTGCATTACCTCCACAAGTTGTAGGTTTATGATGAGGAAGAGAAAATCCAAGGTTCACTTGGGTCTTATTTAAGCCACAGACAACAAGCTGTTGACTATTTATTAAGCATTAGACACTGGCTGGGTGGAGATAATGGCCTGAGGACAATTTTTGCTCCTGCTGAATTATTAGAGGCAACTTATGCTTTGAATGGAAGCAGAATAGGTAGTGATTGTACTTTCTCTTTGCCTCTCTCCCAGCCTGGCTTTCCGATGCTGTTATCATTGCAAGTTTTGATGTACTATATTGTGCTTTCTGAGGGGAAAGGAGGAAACCTGGGTGGACTTCCTGGAAAAGGCCTGTGGGAGAATGGAATGGACTGGTTTCCTTGAAAGAGTCATCTTTTATCAGTTATTAAAAGTCACAGTGGTCATCCAACATTTCTATATGATGAGTCTATACAGATAACCCTCAGCTCTGGGTAATCACAGTGAATTGTGGACAGAAATGATGTACATACATTTAAATGTTGTGCATTTATTTATTTATTCATTCAGGTATTTGCTGGAGTCAAAATCAAGAGTAGTATGGGTAAGTGAATTCCACCTTCATTTCATTAGGATTTTTTCTATCTTCTCTATTGGGCTTTCACAAACAAAATGTCTCTGTCCTTTCATATTTTTATTGCTTTATTTTACCCATCTCACTCTCCAGTAGGCTTAAAGGCAGAAACTAAATGGCTTGGATAATTTCTGAAATGGACATTTACAGCTAAAACCATCAGCCAAGTAAGTATTTTAGCTTTTCTTGCTTCCTCTCTTCATTTTACCTTCCTTTTATCACTACCAGTTCACCTGTCTCGTGTGTGCCTCAGTCCCACAATGTTACTGAGTCACTGCCAGTCCGAGGCAGCGGTCCCCCAGCCTGTAGCCTCATGTCCTTCATTACACACATGTAACAGAGTCAGTTAATGCTCACTAACTATTCCGTGTGCTCCCTCTATTCCCAGTCTTTTTTGAGTTTGATTGGGACCATGTGACTAGTTCTGACCAACAGACTGGGGACAGAAGTGATAGGTAAAACTTCTAGGCTAAGGCTGGATGTCTCTTCTATTCCCCTCTGTCATTGGAAGATACACGCTCCAGATGATATGGTTCCAAGAGGAAATTATATCAGATTTTACATAAGCAAGAAATAAGCCTTTATTGTATTCAGTCTCAGATAGAGATTTGTCTGTTGTTGCAGTTAGCTTTAATTATTCTAATAAACCCCGTAAGTGAAAGCAGTATCTCAGTTCTCATGTGTTTCAAAACTTATTTTAAAATACTATTTTAAACACATAAGTGCATTTAAAGAACCTGAAAAATTTAAAGCCACTAAATAGCTACAGTAGCAGCTACAGCAGCTACATGTCTTGTAACAGCTACAAGTGCATCCACATTGCACTTCTCTCTGAATGCCCTTCATCACCGTTCTTGTTTGAAAAGGATTGTTTGTTATTTGGCCACGTGCTCCTTTCAACCTATGGGGCAAGTTTTGCATGTTTCAGTAAATATGCATTTTTTTTTGTATTAGCTTAATATTATGTTATACCTCTTAACTCTTTTTTTTTTTTTACCCTAATTCCTACCTTTCTGACTCAGGGCTATCAGATGAGATAAGAAAGATAGGACAAGCAAGAAAAGGATTTCCGGAAGGGAGTGGTGGAAAGGGATGGCTCATTTATGAATTTAAGATATTATGAACTTGTAATATCTAAAAGCTATACCTCTTAACTGTTATTGCAGCCAATTATACAAGACTCTGTGCTATGCCATGTGACCTGGTCACTTCAAAATTTCTTCTATGATAGCATATAGTTTTGGTTAAAACATACTTGTGTGTTGCATAAGAATAAAAATGCAATCGTGCTTGTGGTATCCTAATATGCTCCTAACCTATAGTGTGAAGTCCATATGCATCATATCATGCTTTTACTCCAGACTTTCCCAAACTTTCCAGTCCCAAATCTGCCATGCTCAGAAATCCAAACTTTCATTTTTACTACTTTCCCCCAAATCTTCTCATGTTGTCCTCATTGGTGTTAACATGGTCTTTCTTCTGTCATTTTGCATGGTCTATTTTCTCTCTCTCTTCAGCAGATCAAATTTTACCTGTATTTTAGGATCCAGCTGAAGCACCACCTCCTTCACAAAGCTTTTCCTAACTTTCTCATCAGCTCCCAGAGCAGCCTGGGCTGATTGCTAGCATAGCAACAATAAAAGTACAATTCAATGGTTTTTAGTATATTCATGGACATATGCAACCATCACCACCATCTCTTTTAGACCACTTTGTTCACCTCAAGAAGAAACCCCCTACTCTTTAGCTATCATTCCACCTGTACTCACACCTCATCCCTTCAGCCACAAGGAACATTGATCTCCTTTCTGCCTCTACAGATTTGCTTCCTATGGACATCTCTTATAAATGAACTGATACAATGTTCTGAATGGCTTCTTTCACTTAACGTAATGTTTTCAAGGTTCATCCCTAATTGTAGCATGTATTAGTATTTCATCACTTTTTTATTGCTAAATAATACTCCTTTGTATGGACATACAATATTTTATTTATCCATTCACCAGTTAATAGACATTTGGGTTGTTTCTACTTTTTCACTATTATGTATAATGTTGCTGTGCATATTCATGTATTTTGTGTTGACATGTTTTTTCAATTCTCTTGGGAATAGAATTGCTGGAACATATGGTAACCATGTTGGACCATTTGAGGAACTAGAAAACTGTTTTTCAAAGTGGCTGGACCATCAGCAGTGTATTAGAGTTCTGATTTCTTCACATCCTTCCTACTACTTGTTACTCTTACTATTGGATTCTAGCTCTCTTACTGAGTGTGAAATAATTTGCATTTTTCTGTTGAGTAATCATGTCAAGTAGTTTTCCATGAATTTCTTGGTCATCTTCTTCTGAAAAATGTCTATTCAGATACTTCACTTATTTTTTAATTTGAGTTGTTTGTCTTTTCATTATTGAGTATTAAGAGTTCTTAAAAAATTCTCCATAGAAGTCTCTTATGAGATGTATGCTATTTTCAATTCTAGGGTTGTCTTTCCACACTTTTGACAGTAGCCTATGAAGCACAAAAGTTTTGAATTTTTAAGAAGTACAGTTGATCTATTGTTTTATCATTGTTGCTTGTGCTTTTGATGTCGTAGCTAAGAATCCAATGCTATATCCAAGGTCATGAAGATGTAACACTGTTTTCTTTGAAGGGTTTTGTAATTTTAGCCCTTACATTTAGTTTTTGATCCATCTTGAGTTTATAGTTGTATATGGCGTGAGGTAAAGATCTTCATTCTTTTACATATTGATATCCAATTGTCACAGCAGCAATTTTTAAAAAGGTATTCTTTCCTCTTTAAATTATCTTGTCACTCTTGTTGGAAATCGCTTGACTATATGTATGGCAGTTTAATTCTGTACTCTCAACTTTTTTCATTGACCTGCATGAAGTCTGTCCAGAAAAAGTCCAGTCACTGTTAATATAATGAGAACTGTTAATGTGACATTGATGTAACCTGGCAGTCAAGGAGATTGGACTGGAATGTGCATGCATGAAAAATGACAATTTCATTGTACTAGTCACTGCGGGTAGTAGACGCCATTGAGTGAGCATGTGTACTATGTGGCTGCTACATTCAAAATGACCAAGAGAGAGGAACGAATCTGCATCAAATTTTGTGTTAAGCTTGAACATTCCTCCACAGGAAGTATTTGGATGATTCAGAAGGACACAGCTATGGGCAACTGGTGATTGGCAGCTTCATCACGACAATGTGTCTGTTCATGCATCACATCTATTGCAGTTGTTTGGCACAACATCAAATCACCGAGGTGACTCAGCCCCACTACAGCCCACATTTGGCACCCTCTGACTTCTGCCTTTTCCAAAAACTAAAATCTCCTTTGAAAGGGAAGAGATTTCAGACCATCTATGAGATTCAGGAAAACAGGATGGGGCAGCTGATGGTGACTAGGAGAACTGTGAGGTTCCAAGGTGCCTACTTTGAAGGATCCTGAGGCATCATTGTCCTATGTACAATGTTTGTTTTTCTTGTATCTTCTTCAATAAATGTCTATTTTTCCTATTACATGGCTGGATATCTTTTGGACAGTCTTTGTATGTCTATTCTTATGACATACTTCAATTTTCAAACTGTTGCTTTGGAGTAAGTTTTGCAATCAGAAAGTGTTAGTCTTTTCTTTTTCAAGATTGTTTTGGCTATTCTGAATCATTTGAAATTCCATATGCACTTTATAATCACTTTGTCAATTTCTACATAGAAACCAGCTGAGATTCTGATATAGATTGCATTGAATATTGTAGCTTAATGTGGGGAACATTGCCATCTTAACAATGTTATATTTTTCTACCTATGAACATGGGGTAATTTTTCCATTTCTTTTGATCTTCTTTAATTTCTGTCACTGATATTTTATAATTTTAAAGTATAAATCTTGCACTTCTTTTGTTAAAATTATTCCTAAGTAGTTTATTTTTCTGCTATTGTTAAATGAATTGCTTTCTTAATTTTAGTTTTAGAGTGTTCATTGCAAATATATAGAACAAAAGAGAGTTTTGTATATTGATCTTGTATCCTGCAAGGTTTCTGCTTATGAGTTTCTGCTTTGGTAAGTTTTGAATATCTGTACCCACTTCCATAATCTGGGAAGCCAGCTACC